>SNQJ01S0042335.1:39980-54741 GCA_010110895.2 Picea sitchensis | reverse complement strand
TTAACTTCTCCATTGTATATTGGCAATTCAAATTTTATATCAAGCTTTAATGAAGGAATTTGCAAAGGAGTTTTACCATGCCCCTTTGGAGAATTCAGAAGAGGTCTTGAACTGGTAGAAGAAGAAGAAGAAGAAGATGGAGGAGAGGGTGGTGGGGAAGCACCATTCCCTCCATTTCCATTTGGATTTTTATCACCACTGCTTCCCTTATGCCTTGAAGGGTTGGAGCCTTCACCTTGTGACAATATGTTCCTTTCCATCAATATCTTCATCATCGCTCTCATCTCCATGACAACCTTTCTGAGATCTTCATCTTCTGCAGGAACACGTTCATGACTTTCTTCATGAGACATACTTGGTGAATGCCTCCTTGAAACTTGCGGTGATTGTATATGATTCCTCCTTGAAGGATGTGAACTTGGCTCCACAAGTTGACCTTCTCTTCTTGTGAGTTTCAACCTTGTGAGCATCAGAAACAAACACTTGCAAACAATCAAGTCTTCAAAAACCAGTGCTCTGATACCAACTTGATCTAAATATGAAGAAAACTTGAAATCTTGAAATTATTTGAAAGTAAATTTTATGTGTTAAAAGAAAATGGATCAACTTTGCAACACATTAATTAAAGGATTACTCATGAAAGATACAAATAGATAACAACATAATCAATGAACATAAGCACATAAACACAACAATTGATAAAGGAGTTCACCCCTCTCTTGGGATACATCTCCTGGTCCAGCTTCCAATGAATCATTATTATTAATTGCTCAAAATTGCTCAAAAACATGCCTTACAATGCTCAAAATGACCAAAATACTGCTCCAATGGCTTCAGAGCATCCAAAAACCCCTAGCTGGGTTTTTCCATCACCTCAATCGGTCGAAAAATGAAGAAGTTAGGCCTCCTGGAAGTCCCCCCTTCAAGCTTGTTGTCTCTGCATCTACAAAATGCACCCTTGTCACATGAACCTAGCACACACGCAATTTAAAGCGTGAAAACCTAGCACTGGGTGCAACTGCGCCAACGGTGCAAACTGTAGGATGGTTATGGGCACGCCAACCCCTAACTACCTAGCACCTTGGCATGTGAGGGTCATATGACCGCGCGCTATGGCAAAAAGGCTAAATGGTTGAAACCGTTCCAACTCCCCCTCCGCGCTCCAGTTGTGGTCATATGTAACACCATAAGACTGCAGGATTTACACATTGCAAACATAAATTCTGCATGCCCATTCCATAGAGGGCATGGTCATTTATATAACCCATGCGACCGGGGCTCCATTCCATTGTAACCACTCCCGCGCACAAATATTACAACAGGTCATATGTTATATAACAAAACCACGGGCCGGGGCTAAGCCCTGGCCCGACCCCCGCCCATATATACAAACATTTGATTTTAAATACAATGTAAACAATCATATGGTAAGCAACAATGTATGGGCGTATTGGTCGGACAGACTTTGTTAAAGCGTTACATCAGTGGAGAGGTCTGGGGTTCGACCCCCACGGACCCATAAAATTTTAATCAAACCAATAGCCAATAAAGGGGTGCCACGTGGCAGCTTACCATTGATAAAAAAATATGCCACGTGTCACATTCCAATTCGACCAACTGTCAGCCACATCACCTCTGCCACATCAACGTACAGACTATACAGTCAACGTCCCCTTTTTTTTTGCCTGTTTGACATTCCAAACAGATTGCAATATCTCTCGCTCTCGACATCCATTTGAGATGAAATAAGTTGCGTTGGGTTCACAATGACGAGGTCTATGCTCTCCTCTGGTTTGAAGAGATTCCGAGCACTTTGAATTTTTGAGCAAAATTTGATCCCCTGATCACTAGGTACTCGGCTATGTCTTTCTTCAATCCAGGCCAATAAAATTGTTTCCTGGTGGCAATGATCATTTTCTGGTATCCTGGATGACCCGAGTAGGGTCTTTTATGTAGTTCATCCATAATGAACCTCTTCAAGTCATCACAATCTGGGATATAAAATCTGCTTCTATAAGTGAGTAGACCTCCTTCGGTCTTCTAGTAGCCTTCATATTTTACTCCAACGGGTTCTTGATGTAGGTACATGGTCACGGTCTGGATGAAGGGATTTTTTTCTTATGCATTTCTGTTTCTTTCTTTGACATCTATCTCGCAGGTGCTCACCACTGCCAGGTGAATTGTTTTCATACTTCTGCTAAGGGCATCGACCACCCTATTTTCCTTTCCTTTAATGTGTTTGATTTCAAAATCAAACTCGCTAAGGAGGGCTATCCACCTAGCTTGTCTAGCATTGAGCTTTGGTTTATTAAACAGGTAYCACAATCCACAGTGATATGTCATAAGTACAAATTTTCTTCCCAGGAGGTAATGCCTCCACATTTTCAAGGCATGCACTATGGCAGCCAGTTCTAGATCATGGGTCACATAGTTGACTTCATGCTCGTTCAATTTTCAGGATTCATAGCAGATCACACTTCCTTTCTACATAAGGACTCCTACGAGCCCTTCCTTACAGGCATCTGTGCACATGAGGAAGTCATCTTCTGGGTCGACGATTTTCAGCATGGGTGCATGGGTCAGTAGATGTTTCAGGATTTGAAATCTTTCTTCACATTTCAGAGTTGAAAGAATGAATATGAACCAAGAAAACCCTAAGGCAGATAAAAAAACTAAGATTATGACAGAATCCTAGAAAGAATCAGAGAAAGTATTGCTACAGATGAAAGAAACCCCGAATGACCACTGACATGTCATATTATCAGATATCTTCAAAGAAAAATAATGCCTTGAAGCAAGAATAGGAGACTTTGAAATTGACAGTGTTCTTGATGAGGAAACATAGCTGAATATCATGATAGGGAGAACTTGGGAAGCTATAGGTAGGCTTGATATGATTCCTTCATTAGGAGGAATAAGACTATTCAAAGGAAAGCTGATAAACCTATGTGGAAAGCTCACCCAAATACCTATGAATGCCAAGGGAACTTCGACAAAGGAAGATTTTGAGAATATTAAATTTATTGAGAAAAGGGCCCCATTTACCATGCTACTAGGAAAACCTTGGATTGAAAGAGATCAGGCTAGAAGGAAAGAAGAAGAAGAAGTATTAGAACAACAGAAGCAAGAGTTAAAATAATTCATGACTAGAAGGATCACACACTTGATTGAAGAACATAAGAATAGATCGAAGCTATTTAAAGCCAGAGACCCAGATTTTGAAGTTGCAAGAACACTAGAAGACCCACAAAAGATTGAAGTACCTGTTAGCGACCAAAAAGTAATGGTATTTTTGGAGAATGTCCTCATTACTCGCTACTTGATTTATCGTTCCCTTTGTTATTTTGGCCAGTATCAGAGTCTCAATTCTTCATCAAGCCTTGAATAATCTCCTATTAATATTTTTTCCTAATATTTCTTTGGATTTGCCATCTTGACCTACATTCCAAAAGCCTAGTTATTAGAACCTAAACCTTAGTTCTTTTCTTTAGATTATATATATATAAAATATATATTTTATATAAAATCTTATCAAAAGTAGTATAACTCTAAGTTACACTACAAAATGCATATGCCTAATTTTACATGTGTATGCATATGATTAGATGCATAGAAGTTTTTAAGTCCATATGGTCTATATGATTTTGGGTTTATGGTTTTTTTTCCAAAAGGTATAGGAGCCCAAAGGCCAATTCTTGGGTCAAGTCAACAACTAGGTCATGAATCTAGCCACATCACTCATCAAACTCCAAGTCACACAAATCGACACACAAGTCAATTTTACATGTTAAAGCCCAACACTAAGTGCCAAGTATACCATACACATTACAAATAATCGATATACTATGAGAGGTTTGGTGTTTATAAAGGCCATAACATCCAAATATCCTGATGATGGGGGAATATTTCCAGCGAGCAAAATGAAGAAAGCTGACCGATGTGCCAGAGATTGTGCAGATGGCGTTCTTCCTTTTGGATATAAATGGCCTAGAACTTGACTGTTCGACCCATGAAAGAAATTCTAACTGGACTAGTGACAATTTGAATTGGTGTTTTGTTAAAAATGATCAACCAAGATGCGAAATTTACATGCAAATTGCTCCGGGTATCAACGAAAAAATTGAAAGATTTGGAAGCGGGAAAGAAGGCAACTGGAGAAGTATCAACTCTTCAAAAGAAGGTCCTTTTTGTTTTGAATGAGGAACAGCACGGGGAAAATATAGAGGATGAAGAAGCATCTCAAGAGAAAGATCTTCCAGATGCAGCCATAGCTAGAGATGTAGGGGGCCGAATAGATTTTTCATCAATTTATTTCAGAAACTAAGACAGTAACTTCATAACAGTAACTTCTGTAACTTAAATTCTACAAGAATAATAATTTTTTCTAACATAATACAACAATGCATAATTTCAGATAAATACCTAAGTCTGATGCTAATAATCCTCCATTTTCCCATCGCTTTCCTCCTTGACCCGCTGCTGCAAAACACTGCCCTGCCAACTAGGTAACTTTCTATCTCGGGGATGTGAATATCCTAGCCCCGTCCAACCAACCCAACCCGGTGCCAGCGATATAATCAGCGCAAAATTTCCTCTGTGATCCCAGAGCTTCTAAAATCCATCCCCCAACCTCCGTAGAATAGCCTCTCGTCCAGCTCCTTCCCTTCCTTATCCCTCCTTCCTGACTTCCCCGCCTCATTTACTCCTTACCTAGCTTTCATTTATTACCTCCTTATCCTCGATGGATTATGCCTTATCCTCTTTATTATTTTATCCTCATGTATTTAATATGTTATCCCATGTGGGATACGTAACTTAATTATCAATATAGTTTATTATCACCTCCTTTTATTTCTTTACCTTATTTATTAATGAATTAATTAATGCTTAAAATTAATCATTGACACTCATGAAATAACTAATTAATAATAATTAGTGGTAAATGTTATTACAGAAATAATTATGGTTTAGTTAATATTTTAGGACAATTATATTATTAAATTAGTGCACCATTAATTATCATATACACCTATTTAAGCAGGGTCGTTACATACACCCACCCTTGAGGCTTACGTCGAAGTTAAGGTATCTTATGGTACAAGGACAAGAAACATGGTTCACACATTCATAACAAAGTAACCGACATTATTAGTAAAGTAGTCATTTCCATACATACTAGTGTATATGTACAAAAGAATTTGCATGTGTAGCTGGTACATACAATTCTCGTGCATGTATGTCATTGTCATCCTTTAGTAATTTCCATATGCATCCAATCGATTCAACAAGACTAGTCTTTTATAAGACAACAAACCAATCAATTGTTTGAGAAATCTTTAATTATAGTATTTGGTTCAACAATTTTATTTTAAACAACTTTGGTTTAGTTACATAATAATGAATATTTCATTTTTTTTTTTTTTTTTTTTTGAAGGAAAAGCATTAACTTCCACCACAAGCCAAATCTCCATACCTTCTCAACTATACTACTCATCCTTCCTCCCTAACCTACTTCCGTCTCCATTCCTCCTGCTAGACTATCTTGGAGCATCAGCTATATTGACCTAAATCCAAATAGAACCCGTAAAATTGGAAGATGTCTCATATCTCAGCCAAACTTCCCTAGCAGGGCATCGTGATCATCATCGTCACGTGTCTTGGGGAGCGTGAACTAACCTTGTCCTCCCATGACTTCAGGTTCCCGGTGATTGGGAAATGCCTCCTAATCATAACTAGGGGTCCACACCCTACAATGGAAGTGCAGTGAGAGCCTCCTGCCCCTCTAACAAGAACTAGGGGTCCACACCTATATAATGGAATACTCTGATGGCTTGCTTAGAAACTGTGTTGTTGGGGTTTTTGTCATCATTTATTCAGTTTTTAGGCTGATGTCGTCACCTGAAATCATGCACTGAATCCACATATCCTTAACAATGTGTATCCAAACCAATATAAATTTCACATATAATATTCATACCATGTTTCTCGGTTAGTGGTCACAGTATCCACTCATCATCATTATCCTTTGGCTATTTCATAGCCCGTAACATGATTGATGCGTAACACAAACTCATATATTTCTACATGCATTATCGTCGTAGCAATTTGCGTACTATCATCAATGAGTTCATTAAATCCATCAAATTTCAAAATGAATCAGCCTATTATATTGAAATAATTATCAACATTCTTCTCCATCATATCAGCCATCATCCCATCAGTGTGCCTCCCATTGCGTCATCAGGCATTCATCAGGCATATCATCAGTGATCCTCATCATCATTAAATAACATTTAAACATTCAAGAAGTTCATAAAATTTTAAGAGTTTAGTGTATCCTTGTATAGTTTCCACTGTGACTTGGTAAAATAAAATTATGGGCCTCAAATCACAGGTTGTCTAAGTCAAGGTGGTGTTACATACACCCACCTTCAGAAACATGTTCTCGAGGTGGTAAAATAGTGAGGGATGTCTCGCCGTGGTGTCACCGACATCTTCCCAAGTAGCAGATCCTGGACTATGCCTGGACCTTAGACTGGGACGCAGGTGCGGACTATGGTCCAATATGCATTAACAGTTCGTATTGAGGGGTTCCCACGTCTGACCACCTGCAATTCCCTTCCAATTTAGTTTATGTGATTCATCTACTCGCTTTGTGACGTAAAATAGATACATGAAGTACATTGTGAGTTTTATGCAAGCGGGGTGATTGTGATGCAAGTTGATAGGAAACGGGTCCAATTTTTCTCTTGGATCTGAATGGTCCACTACTCGTGAGGTGACAATTTTGTGCCCTTCCTGAACCGTATGAGATTTGCTCTTGGCCGACGATACGAATGAAAACCTGGTCTCCCGCCTTTCCGTTAACCGGTCGGTCCTGTGTTGCATCACATAGATTTTTGCCTATCATGTTCTTCCTTTATTCTCTGCCTAATTTGAATCACTGTTCCTCCATTTCTTGAATCAATTCTGGCCCAACGCTATTACTGGGTGTCTAGTCTATCCCAACTCAATGGCGTTCTTCGCAGCGGCGCCTCCCATACAAAGCTTCGTGGGGTGGTATTCCAATGGAACTATGATGAAAACTGTTATTGTAGGTGAGCTCTACCAAAGGCAGGTACTTCTCCAGGTTTGATTATCCATTACACGTACATCCTAAGCATGTATTCCATGACTTGATTTACTCTCTCATTTTTCCCATCGTTTCCGGGATGATAAGCTGTGCCAAAGTTCAATCGAGTCCCCAACGTTGACTGTAAACTTGTCCATAACCTAGAAATTGAATCTGATGTCCCTATCTGAAATGATATTCATAGCCAGTATCAGGTGAAATGGATAACCTCACTTACAAACACCGCGGTGCCACATGGGTGACATGCGTGAATTAATCTCTGGCTGGAATAAAATGAGCACCACTTGGTTAACTATCCACTATCACAAGAATGGCGTGTCACATGGGATGTGAGCGGAAACCCTACAACAAAATCCATAGAGATGACTTCCCATTTTAACATAAGAACACCACATGGTTGTAGGAGGCCTGCCGAGAGATGGTGGTCGGCTTTCACCTTGTTGATATCCTAGACGTTTTGGCGATGGAAATGGACTATGCGGCGTTTCATGCCTACCAAAGAGCTTCTTCATATCTGGGTACATTTTCTTCACTCCCGGATGCGCACAGTAAATTGATCTATGGGCTTCCTTGAGTACGATGCTTCAAATATCCACACCTTCGGGGATGCACATCCTTCCTCGATATCACCAACAATTCGTTTTTGTTTCCAGATTATATCCTTCACTACTTTGATCTAACTGCCCTCTCGCTCTGGGTTGAAGTAACCTTTAAATACCAACTGTCTCCTAGGAATTATGTCAACACATGTTCCCTCAAAATGACCTTTAAAGCAAGGAGAAGTCACGTGGTCTCCTGCTCAAGGCATCTTCGACCACATTTCCTTTCCCTTGATGTACGGTACCGTCGTACTCACTCATAAACTCCTCCATGCGCCTTTTCTTGGCATTCATATCTCTTTGGTGAAGATATGTTTTAAACTTTGATGGATCCGGCTGAGCTCAAAGTTTCACTAGATAATAGTGCCTCAAGTTTGAGCTAGCGTGTTTGCCAACTCCTACAAATCCTTAGGTCATTATATAAGCTCCTCATGTTTCTTCATGATGCATAAGCTATCATTCCTCCATCCTACATTAACACGGCTCCCAACCCTTGCTTGAACATCGATGCAAAGACTTCGTGAAGTCCTTTTCCATATCAACAATCGTTAGAGATTGACTAGTTAGTAACCTCCCAAAACAATGAACGCATCGCATCTTCTGTCCATTCATACCTGACCCCCTTCCATTTGCAATGTGGTGATGGGTTTCGCTATTTTGAGAATCCTTCCGGTAATAACTATTGAGCTTCTCACCTCATGGGCATTTTTGACAGCCGTTCCATAATGGCCTTTACCTTTTGGTCCTAAAAGTTCCTTCATCAGATGATATGACCTAAATGGTGGATCTCTCTCTGGAAGAAGGAACACTTTGACAGCTTTATACAATTTGTTCTCTCTAAGATGGGACAACTTACTATTATGAAAGTGTTCCTCATGTTCTCTTTCATTCTTGGAATGTATGAGGATGTTTGTCTAAAAGACTTATGCGAAATGCTGCGAATACGCCGTTCATGTAGAAGGGCTCCATGAATACTGCTGGCGCATTGGTCAATCCAGAATTACTACAACAAACTCGTAATGTCAAATGAAGAGTTCGGAAGGAACTTGGTTTTTGGGATATCACCTTCCTTAATCCTTAGCCCATTGATACCTTGATCACAAATCAATCTTTGAGAATCACGCTTCTTTCATCTGATCAGAGGTCATCTATTGCGGCATCGGGTACCTATTTTTCACTGTATCATGGTTCAAGTCCTTGTAGTCTATACACAGTCATAAAGATCCATCCTTCTTCTTTACAAAAATTACGAGTTGCCCAAGGTGAATAGCGGGCCTTATTAGCCAGTCGATACAACTCTTTCAGCTGCGACAATTCACAAATTTCTAGCGCTATCATCAATACAGAGTCTTGGATATTGGTTCCACACCAGGTTTTATCTCAATAGAAAAAAATCAATCTCCCTCTCAGGAAATAACCCTGGTAACTCGTTCTGAAAAAGCGTCACGAAATTACGACAATCTTAGGGTCGCGTCAATGAGAGTCCCTTCCTTTCATTCCGCTTCTTCCATTACATAAAGTTGACACCCTTGTCACCGGCATCCGCCTTAACCTTCATAGTTGATAAAAGCGTAATGACACTTTTCTCTTGTACCACGGATCTCTATTGGTCTTCCTTCATCGCCGACACAAGGCACCCTCTTTGCAAAACAATCTGGCTTCGATGAAGTGCTAACCAATCCATTCCAATGATGATTAGGTCACATACGTCCCCAGAGCAGTGCCGTATACCTTTAACCTGGTGGTACACACTCCCAAGGTCTACTATATAATTATCGACACTAGGTCCCTGCTGCTTGTTTTTCCCCGAAGCCATATCGACTTGCTTAAAGTCATCGTGCTCGTAAGGCTGCCAACCCACTCTTTTTCTAATGGAGGCGATTGAAATGAAACTATCTACGTCACACCAAATCAAAACAAAATCTTAACATTATTATGATTTAGTGTGTACGTATTGACTCCACCACCATTAGTTGATGTTCGTAAGCGATTATTAACTACTATTAGCCAAATGAATTTGGCTGCTACTTGCTTTCTCCCCCATCGTGCCTTTCCCTTATCGCCATGAACCGGTTATGGCTTCTGGGTAGTTGCGCTGGTAGTGGGTTCCTTCGCACCTCCAACAGGCAACACGACATTAAACCTGTGCACTGTTATGTGACAGTCTCTGAAATTAGTTCCTTCCCTGGAGACCTTCCCTTCACTGTTCCCCACTAAGATGGTCGTGGACCTGTCACTCGCTGCCATTGAAATCAGGCAACACGACATTAAACCTGTGCATTGTTATGTGACTGCCTCTGAAATGAGTTCCTTCCCCTGGAACCCCTTCCCCGACTCACTGTTCCCTAAGATGGTCGTGGACCTGTCTACACCGCTGGCGATGATCGAGATGCTACACTCACTACCATTGAAATCCCTGCAACTACTGTCCTTGGCGTGACTCTGTTACCATATGGTGGTGGCCTTGAGCCCCCTCCCTTAGGAAAATTCCTCAGGGCCTTTCCTACGAATCCAGGGCGATGCGGAAATGTCGGTCTTGTACCCTCGGTTAAGTTCATGTGTTCTTCCATGTAACGCACATTTTCCACCGCCTCCGCTACTGAAGACGGCTTCCACATCCTCACCATAGCTCTTATCTTAGGGTTCAACCCATAGATGAAGCACTTTGCCTATCGTTGGTCGTTATCCATATACGACACATATTTGACCAGTTCCATAAACCTGATCTCATATTCTTCTACCATTCTGTTTCCCTATACTAAGGCATGAAATGCCCCTACCTATTGTTCCTCGTAGTATGCTGGTAGATATTTCCTTCAGAACCTCTCCTCGAAAAGTTCCCAAGATACTATGTCTGGGGTAAGGTGCAATTGTCTTTCCAGGTTGCCCCACCAGTTCAAAGCGCTATATCTTAACTGAAAAATGGCGATCTTTTCCTTTGAATTGGATGCATAGTCCCTTAAGGCAAAAACCCTTGTCATGCCTTCCAACCATGCTTCCGCGCGTTCACTGGCGCGACCCCCGGCAAACTCTGGAAGTTTAATCTTCTACAATTCCCGTGTGATGTCTTCAGGTGGAGGTCCTCCCCCTGAATCCCTTGATGCTTCTGGATTACCCGTTCCAAAGGTTGGGGGTTCCACTTCAATCCCTGCTGGTTGTCGCCCCTTTAAAGTCTCGTTGATGGCTTCCAACGAGCGCAGTATGAGGGCTAGTTTGGGCGATGGTGGTGGTGGCACGTACGGTGTTGGTGGTGCTTTCGACGACGCTCCTCTGCCTCGATTCCCTCGAGTCCTGACCATCCTGTATGCTTTGACCTGCATCAACCAAAGTTGTCAGGGTTAGTTCCAGGATGTTTCAAATTGGTGCTACTCAAACTAGAAATAGGGTTAGGCATAAGTTTTATTTACTTGTCTGTAAACAGACATTACTCCATTAGGGGGTTGGTTAGGTTAGGGTTAGGATTAAGCGTCTAAGCTTGATTTCTTCGCCCCTATGAAAATAACTATTGGTTCCCTTTCCCTGTAGCTACGTTAGCCTTGCGCCTCACTTGCCACTTCCTATGCTTATGCTCCTAGTGCATATGCCGCCTCCTTCCCGCTTGTCCTAGTCTAAGACCTTTTAACTTTTCGCATACAACTTGATTAAAGTGACTTCCGACCTTATGTTTATTAGTTTACGCCGAAAGGCGTACACCTATTAACAATGGGCACAATTAGTGATCTTTTAATCCTTTTTTTTTTTAACCTTAAACCATTATCTGATGGCTATGTATTGAAGATGCTGGCATTTTCTCAGTCATCCTCCAACATCAATGGGTCAGATTTATCGTTCATAATTTTCTTGCATTTATCAAGGCATCTGTTAACATGTTTACTTTTTAACATTTACCTATCACATAAAAAAAAAATTGCTGTAAGGTTATATAATTACCACGTTTAATGATTAAATAGGATTAAACCGTGGCATCTAAATACTTATCCACAACTGCCAACCATGTTTCGACGTTCACCAACACTATGTATTTTTTGGCGTTAGTGTCCTTCTCAAGACGCTTCGCTTGGTGGGTGGCCTTGGGTATGACAGTTAAATTATTTATATGTGAAATTATTTGTAAAAGTCACATCGTGTGGTGCGTTGGTGTTTGGTTTTTCTTTAAGGATTAGGTTCAAAACCCTTTAATTTAGTGATTTTTTTTTTGTTTTACTTATAAAAAAAAAGTCAAAATCCCCAATTAATTAAATTTAATTTAATTAATTAAATTTTAATTAAATTAATTTTAACTTAACTTAATTTAATTTAAGTAATTTAACTTAATTTAATTTAAAATTTAAATAAAATATATTTTTTTGAAACCTTATTTTAAAATAATTATAATTATAATTTTTTTTTTAAACCATTAATATATTACAATTAAAATAATAAAAAAAATAAATAGAATTATTCATGAAATACTATAAGTATAGGAATTGGCATCGTGGGTCCTCGCATGAGGCCCACGTGCCGCGCCCTCGCTTTCTCCTGTGGACGCTCGACTGCTGGTAGTTGTAGTTGGCGTGGCGCGTTGTAGTTGTAGTTGCTATGGGTGCTGGAGTCCTCCATTTTCCATCCGAAGTACGTTTCAGAATCCCTTGCAGTATGTGAAAACTATAGGTTGCTGGTATCCTAGCAACTACCGTCATCAGTAGCAGGAGGATCACTGGGTGCAACAAAATGGTAACCAAATCCCTTTTCTGTGATGCTCTGTATCTGTGTATTTTCCTTTGAGTTTGTTGTTCTTGTGTTTTGGCAAATATCATCACTATCGTATTGAGTATTCTCTACATAGAAAATGACTTCCGACTGAACTGCAACCTGAAATAGTAAACTAGAGGAGACCAATGTCTCGGAACTAGCGAGAGAGCCACGATTCACGTACTCCATCAATTCAAGGGTTTCACGCGGCAATGACGATCCATTTCTTCTGCTTCACCATGCTCATTCATGTGGCTGTAGCCGACGATGGTAAGTTCGAACCCCTCTGCATGCTCAGGCTCTTCATTTTGTATCCTTGTTACCCCTGTGGAGTCGATTTTATGCACATAATCTAATAATTTTGTGTAAAGATAGAGCATTTGTGAGTGCCTGGAAATCCCAGTATTTCAGCTCTAATCATATAGAGTTAACGGGAATATCATGGAAATATTTGAAATTCAACATTAATTGTATCTGATGCTATGTGAATTATTTTCATAGCTTCCAATTCTATGTTTCCTTAAATTGAATTGAATGTATTTTACCAAATGACGTAGAAATCTCCGAATTTCATAGTAATTGTTGAAACTGCCACATCATGTAGCTACAGACTGCCTTCGATGGCTGAAGATAAACAAAACAATTTCGCTGGGTGCTTCACACGCTCACACCGCAAAGGGTGCACCAAGAACACAGTAAGTCATAGGTGGATGGAATAGAGGCAGTACTGGGATACATATTGAATCGTAAAATAAAGAGCTAGGGCTTTCACATCCCTCTCATTAAAAGAGAAGCATCCCCATCCACTACGTAATGGACTTTTGCGTGTAATAATAGGTAAATAAAGAAAAGAGTCAAGTTGGGCCAGATAAGTGTTCAACAACCAGTTAGTTCCAGAAGCGCCCTCCTATGGGAATTAACAAATCGGATGGGGAGACGAGGATGAAGCTTGGCTTGGTGAGTGCCCCCCCCGAATGAAAGCCAATATTGGATCTCACATTCTTAGGAACAACAACCATTACTATCATCATGGCATGTAATTAATCAAACTACACTGGAAAAATCAACGAGAATAATTATTGTTTGCAGTTGACCAGTTCCTGTTCTTGGACACTTTATACCATTCTATGTTGGTTAAAACTTAAATGTGTAATGGGTCTATCATGAGCTCTGTATGTAAACTTTGCATGTTGCATACTCTGAAGAATAAATCATCTTCACAAAAGAGAAGCTGCATTTTGTGTGCTTAATCTACTTAGATCTATTCATGAGGTCCACAGATGCGGTTTGATTTGAGCTAGAATTTTTCTTTGAAAATAGAGGTTGATCTTGGATATACCAATAGATATGGAAATATTTTTTGTAACTTGATTGGAGTGGACAAATCGCCTTCATTATTTCTGAATTAGCTATTTGATTATTAGAAATAACTTTGTTCTTTTCTCAGGATATAAATTCAACTTCTGGAGGAGGTACAAGTGTCCATTGTAATGGAACTGCACAAGATGGTCTTGTGACCTTTGATGGAGGTTTCCAAATGACGTTATTTCTAGGTGGCATGTACTTAGCATGCCCTACGAGTGTAGAAAAAAGTGTTGCAGAAACACAGTGATTCTTTTTGGAATTCTCTTGGATGGAATCTCCAGGCAAGCAATGCAGACTAGTGCGTACCTTTGATTTTCAAGGTGTTGTTGTATCCACAACTTATATTAATGAGACTAAGCTTTGAGCACTGGCGATTTAGTTTGATCATATCTAAATTTTTACCTGGTAAGAGTGTTCCAAATATAATTTATACAATTATGTAAAATGATCCCAAATGAGTAAATGTAGTCATTATATAATCATGCGGTCTTATCAGTAGGCTGCACAATTTCAGTCTTTAGCATTATTAGATATAGGAAAGGAGGCACCTAAAATTATGCTTTTCCTGGTTGAGTATACATTACAATGTGGACTCTTCCAGTGAAATAATTTTAAGAGCTTCAGTACAGATACCTTCACTTGTGATAGTTTCTAGGCAATATGCTCAAAGTTCTAAAAGTTAACAGTGGTCCATACTCTGTATCCATGGAGAGATCATTTCAGGCATGGAAAAGGATTGCAATAGCTTCTGATTTTATCCATCTTTAAGATCTCTTGACATGGATGGAAAAATTATCATAGTTAACCTAACCAACCCTAGTCACTCAAAATCACGACTATTCATGGTAACCATGCATCTTCAGCAATTTAAATAACATATGTATTCATCACATTGTATCATCATCTCATATCAATTATTTATATATATATATAT
>SNQJ01S0042335.1:0-20088 GCA_010110895.2 Picea sitchensis | reverse complement strand
GAGGAACTATGCCACAAAGAAGATCATTCACTCCCAGGTATGCAAATTTATTTTATGGTCATTTTTTTTATTGTACTAATTTTGGACATAAGGTTGCAGATTGTAGGGATTATAAAAGACATGTTCAAGAAAGAAATGCCTATGTGGCTCCATGTAACATTGAATGTTACACATGTCATAACTATGGACACATAATTAGTGATTGTATAAGCATGATCGATACTTCCATGAAAGAGAACACTGATATTAGATATAAGAAAGTATGAATAATAAGAAATGAAGAATAGGTAAACAAAGACTAGGTCCCAGAGATCACAACATTGGAAATAGAATGAGATGAAGAAAATACTATAGAGAAAAATAAAGATGTCAGATAAATAAAGGTTTGGAAAATAACCGAAATAAAAGAAAGACAGGTAAATAAGGAACATGTTCAATAGATTTTACTTTCAGGCATTGTAGTGAAAGATGAATCCACAGATAGAAAGAAAGAAGTAAGAGATCAGAGAGATGATGAATCTACTAATGAATATGATTATGAATACAATTCAGAGAAGGAATTGTTTTGATCCATACGGCTTAGAGACTCCCATAGAATATGAATAATAGACAAGGGGAGTCTATGCGGTAGCTGAGATAGACAAAAGAACCATCCTTCGAGCAACTTGCAGAATTTGAGTAGACAGATTCAGTGCATTCAGTTAGAAGAAGTACAATATGATAGATTAATTAATTGTAGTAGTACTTCATGATAGTACAATGACCTATGAGTCAAAATTATGGATAGTTGTGTAGCAGAGTCTTGAAAAATATGGACAGATATGGACATGAAATAAAATTTTATGAATGGGGAACTTGAAGAATAAGTCTACAATGAACAACTGGTTTCTAGAGCATGGTACTATAGATTGGATAAATATACATCATGCAGTGTTCAGAAAAGGAAGTGCAGATAGCAACCTCTACATCAAGGTAACTCAAGATGGTATTTTATTAATTTAAGTTTATATTGACGATATTATTTTTGGAAGTAATGATGATAGGTTAAGCCATAAATTTGCAAAGGATATGCAAAATGAATTTGAAATGTTATTACTTGGAGAAATATCCTTCTTTCTGGGTCTTCAAATACATCAAAGAAACCAAAGAATTTTTATTTCTCAAACTAAGTATATCAGAGAAATGCTAAAGAGGTTTATAATGGAAGATTGCAAACAATTTGCAAGTTGAGCAAAGATGATGGTTCAAAGTCTACAAACCAGAGGCAATACAAGTCAATGATTGGTAGATTACTATATGTGACATCATCCAGACCAAATGTAATGCAGGCAGTTGGACAGGTGGCACGATTTCAAGAAACACCAAATGAATCACATGTATTAGCAGTGAAGAGGATTTTCAGATATCTCAAAGGAACATAAGAGTTTGGATTATGGTATCCAAAAGGAAATGATCTATCACTTATTGCCTACACAGTTGAGATTGGGCAGGTTGCATTGATGACTGACGAAGCACCAATGGAGCAATGTTATACTTGGGTGAGTGTTTAGTATATTGTCTAATAAAGAAACAATCATCAATATCTTTATCTACAACCGAAGCAGAGTATATTGTAGTAGCAAGATGTTGTACTCAGGTTCTATGGATGAAAAAAACTTTGACAAATATACATGTTGACTATGATGAGCCCATTCCAATCTATTGTGATAATACAAGCGCCATCATTATTTCAAAGAACCCGGTGATGCACTCCAAGACAAGGCACATTATAATAAAGTATCACTTTCTATGGGAATAGGTTGCAGAGAAGAACACCAGAGTTGAATATGTGAGCACAAAAGAACAAGTGGCAAAGATATTTACAAAACCGCTTCCAAGGGAAGCTTTTGAGTATCTTCCCCAAAGACTCAGAGTGATTTCTACTCCAAAATGAATGCTATTGAATGAATATCTTATATGTCTTATATTTACGTGAGGAAGCACCATAAAGAGTAAAGTTCAGGTTGGGAGATTAGTTTTAGGAAGAGTTTAGTCAAGGGGAGAAACCCCGGATGGAAAGATACCTTTTCCATTGATGAAAGGGGGAGAGATTTATTAGATGCAAAGGTAAATGCTTGGAGAAAGAGCACAAAGGCATGGTTCCAGAGGGAGCGATGGTCACAGGGGGATCATGAGAGATATGAATTTAGTATTGTATCGGAGTGTTTCCATCAATTCCAAAGGGGGATATTGCTGATTAATTGGGTTGGTTGTCATTGATTTCAAGCCTTGAATAAAGTCCGGTAGCAAATTATGATAGCACAAAGGTTTGGGTAATGGACCCAAGTTTGTTTTATGGATAATGGTATGAGTTTTGATATATTTTTAGGCAACACTATTCTATATGGATAGTACATGTCATGCCATTTCCATTGGTATGTGGAACATCACATAACTCCTCACGGTTAGAGAGTTATGGCCATGTGAAGTTGGAGAACCCTCATGAGTCATCTAGAAGCCCCAAAAGGCCAAAGTAGTCAAAGTAGTTGCAAAGAAGAAATGATTTAAATAATAAAGTGAAGTGACGAGTTTACTATAAGTCAAAGTGGATACAAAATAAATTATTTAAATAATAAAGTTAATGGATAAATTACTAAGTGGACAAGTGGTTAGAAGTGGGTTAGCCCTAAAATAAGGAAAGTGGGTTAAGATGGTTAGAAGGTAATTTAAATAATAAAGTGAAGAGATGAGTGTACTATAAGTCAAAGTGGATACAATTTTTTTTATTTAAATAATAAAGTTAATGGAGAAATTACTAAGTGGACAAGTGGTTAACCCTAAAATAAGGAAAGTAGGTTAAGATGGTTAGAAGGTAACCCCTTGAGGAAGCTACATGAAAGTATAAATAAGAGGCAAGGGTCTCTCATTTTTAATCACACTTGAGAATATTGAATATATAAAAGTGATTGGGGTAACCAAAGGATATCTAAGATGAATTTCAGAGGGAAGGTAAAGTAAAGAAGGCCGAAATTCAAGGGAGGATAAATTCTTTTGATGATTCTTTTTAAGGTATGTTGCTTACATGTCATCTCACCATTTTCACAATAATTTTTTTTATAGAATGATTCAGAGTGTGAAATTGGGAGGCCATTGAGGAAACATATCCAAGTAGATTTGATAACTATTTTAGCTTGTGGGTCGTTGTTTTTTTGGAGTTACACTCCGTGGAAAATAGGATTTGTGGCTAGTCTTGAGACTAGCCTAAAACAGGTGTTTCAGGTACAAACGTCATAACTTATTCATAACAGTTCCAAATTTAGTAAGACCAAATGTATTTATTAGATTATAGTATGTAGTATTCCATGTACCATTTTTAGATCCATATAACAAATATTCCGTGTGGGGCACGCTCTACAAGTTCGCTCTCTAGAATAATCCAGAATTCAACAAGGTATGCCATTTTTGCTATAACTCATTTTATGAGAGGTTCCAAGTAGTGAAATGTGGAGGAATTACATAAAAGACACTGAAGAATATTGTGTACCATCCTATCAATGTTATCAACACTATCAACCATGAGTAGTTGAATTCAGTCCCCAAGTCCCGTGTGTATTTGTAGTCATCGAGGAACAAATTTAGCATGTAAGGATCCCATCTTAACATGGTTCCTTTTATGCACTGCTCCTGTGCTGCTATGACTCCTGTGGGGACCTCCTCCTTGTGACATTTTCAAAGGAGTTTACATGCCATTAATTTTGTGGCCATCCTGGTGGCTAGGTCACTGATACTCTTAATGATTATTCCTCGTGACCCTCTTTCTTTCCCATAGGTCTTTTTCATTTCCTCCACGAGTGCCTTATCCTTTGATTTATTATCTAGGTACTGCATGGGATTCTCTTCATTTGATGGCAACATTTTGATAAATGAAATTAGCTCCACATCGATGGACACTAGCCTATCCATGCACAAAAATATCCCATGGAGAACTGTGAGTAACTGCTTGACATAGTTGTTGACATATTTAAGCCTAATGAGGTGGGAAATCTAGAGAAAATTTATTATACTCGTGTTGAATAGCCTTGATATCCATTTCTTTGGCTGCAACACCAGATCTCCTAGTAGCCCTGTGGCTAGTATTTCCATGTAAACCCATTGCATGAATTCTGGGAATTTTCCAGTGTCAGACACATCAAGGTCTACATATATCAATTTTTCTATGCAACCCAACAATCCTATAGTGGCCTACGCCCCATCTAGAATGCATGGTAATACTATGGATACCTTAGGCTGCTTGCACAGGGATCTCTGAATGGACTATTTCCCTTTCTTCTTTGCTGGCACGTTGGATGGTCCAACCTCTTCTTCCCCTTCTTCCGTGCTAGAGTCCATCTTTCCTATTATATCCTCAATTTGTACCTCTTCTTACTATGCAGACCCTACCATTGGTTGTGACCCTGGCCCCTCATATTCTATTATTTCACTATCGACGCCATTATTTTTATGGGCTACTTTGACCCGGGGTTGTTGCCTCGGGGTTTCTGACACATAAGGGTTTTGTTCATCAATATCCATCCTTATTGACGTAGGATATTTCTCCTCTTCCTTCACCATTGTGGCACTCACTGGTTCATCCCATGGTGAAGGAATGTCGTTGACATCGACCACTCCCTCCAACTGTCTATGAAAATTTTCTTCCCATATAGGTTCATGTGGTAACCTGGTGCTGCTTCGGGTTTTTCTTTCTGGTTTGATCGATGCTCCGAATTTTGGTGGTGCCATCCTACGTAAATATTCCCACTTCTATTGAAATCTTCTTGCTACTGTCTTTAGGATCACTTATTCACCATTTGTCTTTGTGCTCCTTAGCTCTGTATATGCTCAAATTCTCAATGAGGGTTGTGTGGCACGCTTTCCAGTTATATAAGTTCTCTCATAAATGATGTAAATATTCTCATAGGTGCTTCCTTTACTATCATAAATTTTGTAAAGCTTCTTTGACATGCTTCTTTAAATTTCATAGATTCTTAGTTCGCGCCTTATTTTTTTGATGACCGGATTTTCTTTTCCGACCATTGTCCCCTTTTCCGACGCACTGCAAATTTTTGTTGTGATTCTTCCTGAACTCACTATGTTTTTTTATCTCTCACTATTATTCGACGTGCAATAACGTTACTTATTGTTGCACTAGTTTCGCTATCTACTACGTGCTACTTTTTCCAGTTTTTTTTCCATTCAACCAACTTCCTACTCTTTTTTTATTTTTCTTCTTTTTCTACTTTTTATGTATTTTTGTAATTTTTCTTTCCTAACTTCTACTATAGTACACTATACACAAGGATTACTCACTACACCATAACTACTGAGATTTAGTATTTCGACTGTCCCTATACAGTTTCAACAGACTACCATTCACCAAACCCTGCATTTCTTTTTCTGTCAAGTACTTTAGCTACACAGATCCTCCATCTATGGCATACTTCACTTCATATGGCCCTAGCCAATGCATTTTGAAATTACTTGGATGTTGCAAATATTTGTTGTCATAGAGGAGAACTAGATATCCCTCCTTAAATCTCTTCTTAATTATGTGTTTGTCATGCCAAACTTTGTCCTTTTATTTCTTCACCTCTTGGTGGAATCCTACCAAATTTTTTTCTTCTTCAAGTTCCATAATTTGACTTAACCTTTCTTGTACTACACCTCTTTCTGTCATGTTTGTGATTCCTACAATGCACAAACTGGGTACCAAAAATTCTAATGGCACCATTGCTTCTTGTCCATACACCAATATGAATGGTGTCTGTCATGTCAAATTCTTGCATGTAGTCCTATATGCCCATACTACTGCTAGTATCTTTAAATCCCAATCATCTCTCTTAACATTACAAATATTTGTCAAGGAGTTCTCCAAAATCTTGTTGAAATCTTCTATTGTCCCATTGGCCCGAGGATGATATGGTGTACTCTTCTGGTGATAGAATTCAAATTCCTCAGTCATAGCCTTGATGGAACTATTAATAAAATGTGTGCCTTGGTCACTCATCAAAATATCGGGACATTCGAATCTTGTAATTGCGTTCTAAAATAAGAAGTGCGTTGTAGTGTCTGTGATGCAATCCTTGAATAGTGTTGCTTCTTCTCATCTGGTTAAATACCCTGTCGCAGTAATGACGTATCTTGCTTCTGACCTTCTTGATGGTGGATTAATAGGTCCTACAAAATATATTTCCCACTTGTCAAATACCTGAAGAGTTACTTGGGGCCTTATGAGCATCTCATCCCTCCTGTTGGGTTTGAAAACTATCTGACAGACATCATAGGTTTGACAATATTATTTTTCATCCTTATGAACTATTGGCCACCATAAACCTGTGCTCAATACCTTCTGCACGATAGCCTTTACTGCATAGTGTTTTGTAGCTATACCTTCATGAGATTCTTCTAGAATAATGGGTCATTCATGCTCCATCACACACCTTCTCAATATGATTTATGCTCCCATTTGTATAAATGACCTGCAATCAATTGATAGTCTACAACTCTAACTACTAGGTTTTTCTTTTGCATGGTACTAAACTCCTTTGGCGCAAATTCCGTGCCAAATAATTCAATAATATCAACAAAGTACTCATCTACTATCTATACTGAAACTAACTGCACATCATACAAGTTGTCTTCTAAGTTAATAGGTTCTTCTACATTGGTTATCCTTGATAAGTGATCTGGTCATGTGTTCAATTTCCTTGGTTTAACTATTAATTCAAAATCAAAATCCTAAAACAATAATATCCATCTACATATCCTCCCCCCCCCAACACTGGATTGTTGACTAAATATCTAAGGGGAGAATGATCTGTGAACATTTTAAAGTGCTTTCCCAATAAGTAGTGTCTGAATTTCTACAGTGCATACACCATGGCTAGACCTTATCTTTATGTTGTGTTGTAATTTTGATATAATTCTGATAACTTCTTGCTTACAAAGGCTATAGGATGATCTAGGTCACCTGTTCTTGGTTGCGCTAAAATTACTCCAAGTGATATTGTTGATGCATCTACATGCACATGAAATATTTTTTCCCAATATGGAAACACTAAAATAGGTGCTTTCACCATCTTCTCCTTCAAAGTATCCAATCCATACTGAGAATCCACGTTCTAATGAAATTCAGTGTCCTTCTTCAACAACTTTTCCATCGCCTCGATAATCTGTGCATACCCCTTGATAAAATTCCCGTAGTACCCTGTATGTCAAGGTGTGGCTCTTAACTGGCACACTGACTCTGGTGGTGGTATGTTCACAATTAAAACAATATTAGCAGGGTCAACCATTAAACCATGTCTGCATACCACATGTCCTAATAGTATCCAAAAAGTTGCACTGAAAATACATTTCTTGATGTTCAATGAGCTCTAACATTACCTACACCTATCCAACATTAGTCTTAATACTTCTACATGATCTTTCAATAGACTAAAAACAATCCAATCATCCAAAAATAATTCTAAGAACTTATGTATGAAATCCTTAAAAGCAACTACTACCACCCTTGAAAAGATAGTTGGTTCATTCTTCAGTCCAAAGGGCATAACTATATACAGATAGGATCCCCATTCTGTAGCAAATGTAGTTTTATGCATATCCTCTAGAGATATTTTAATCTAATGATAATTTGAGAATCCATCTGTGAAGGAATATGCTTCCTGCCCCCCCCCACATTCTCTAATACCTCATCTATTAAATGGGTAGGGAAAGGATTATGTAAGAAAGAATCATTCAATTTACTTAGATATACACAAATTCTTATTCCCCCTTGTTTCTTTTCCTAGACCACCATGGTGTAACACCCATGTTTCCCCCAACTTGTAATTAATCATTCATTAGTATTACCATGTTGTGGCATGGGAGCGATGTAAATGTATTATTGTTTGAATAGCTAAACAACTGACCGTGGGGGTGAAGCCTTGAAATTACTGTCCATGATATCACTAGAGGAAATAATGTGAAAACTATAAGAGAGGGTTTGTTATGTCGAATGAACCCAAATTCCTCTATGATGAGGATAAAAAACCTCCTCCGGATCCCAAGGAGAGAAATCAGTTAATGAAGAAAGGAACGATGGTTTAACCATCAACCACTCCCATGAATGGAAGCATGGTCTAGCTGTGGAATGTCATCTCAAAGTACCACAGGGTCCTAAAAACCTAGATTGACCCAATCTTTCCTTCTGACATAAGGAACAAGATAGGAGGGATCTGTGTGCAAGGTACGTAAGGGAATAAATAGAAGAGTGGAGAATGCGAGAAGCTCTCCAGATGAGAACAGGAAAAAGGCCGCGAGCTTGATGCTAAGGAAGCATATGATAAACCTCTTAGAGGCCCTAACAGAGGGAGGAATCCAAGAGAGTTTGTAGAGAATTGGACTTGAGTAGAAGACCACGACCTTGATGTTGAGGAAGTATCTAATAAACCTCGCAGAAGATGTGAAAGAGAAAATATCATTGAGAATTGGCATAAATTCCCTAGTGATATCATGACTTGGAACAGGGGTGGGCAGAGCACTAAGAATGAATTCCTCTGAGCCTATGGTTGGGTGGAAAGGAGAACACCCACAGTTAGTTAGTTGGCAGCAACCTGTAATATATACATATTCTCATATTTCGTGTAATTGAATTGTAACTATAGATTAAAGTTGGATACCCTATGAATTTTTTAGGGATGTGCATGTTTGGTTAATGGTTATAATGTATCCCTTTAATTCTACCTGATTGTGTATTTAGGAAAGTAAGGAATTATTTGGCTTGTACACATAATTTCATGATCCCTGTGGTGGATCCAGTTGAAATAAACAAACTATGAGTTCTTCGACCTTGGGCATAGTCTCACATGTGCATGTCGACACTCCTAGTCATTTTGAGTCTTCTGGAGGAAGGATTTTGTTAATCTAAGGAGAGGTAGTGCATGCATGCACTAGCTCTTTGTGAGATGGGCAGAGATCAAGAAACTCTTAAGTTCTAGAGTTGATGAATGAGCACAAGGGGTGCACGAAAGAATTCCTCTAAGTGTTAAGTTCAAGAGAAATAATGCAAGGTGCCTAAGCATATTAGAGCTGATGAAACTCAGGAAGGATAACAAGATTCAAGTCCCAAAAGGGAATATCCTTTTGTTTGGAAGACAAATGGGTGAGATTGGTTTGGGAGAAGTTGAATCTCTTCACGATCATTGGATCTAGAGAAGGGACATGAATGTTAATCCTTCGAGCCCTTCAGACTTTGCGGGTTTGATGAATTGCATATATTCTTTGTACAAGAGGTGAATCCACCAAAGTACCGAAGTTCCAAAGTTAATCCAAGCCATAGATATGAGGATTCTTAGGAACTATCTCGAATGTTGGATCTATGATGTAGTTAACCTAGAGTTGACCACTTTGAGAGGATAGGGGTTTTATAACGTCAAGACCCTCCCGAAGAACAATATCACAAAGTAATGTGGATTGTGGATCTAAGGATCCTTCAGGGTCCATATCAACCATCCATCATAAAGTAAATGTGGAACCAGATCTTGTACTCTGAGATTTTAACACACCGAAAGGAAGTAGATGAAAAAGGTTGAAGACTCCCGAAGTCATAGGGATATGGAGGATATCTAAACCATCCATAAACGAGGACGTGTGTTAGTATATCATTAAATCTAAAGGATTTGAATCTTGGAGCTTTGAAAAATCCTTGAATCTCAGACTAACACAGAGGATCTCAACCGTTCGTCATTTGGATATGTGTGGCAGGAGATCTGTTACTTTGTAAGATAGCCACTTCGGAGAAAAGTGGGACAAGAACTTCTGAAGGCCCAAAGGCCAGAGTCCACCCGAGCCATCAATCTCAGAGGACAGGTGTGAGAATATTTGACTCTTTGGAAGGATTGCACTTCAGAGGTTTGCGGTTGCGAGTACTTGGGAATCCACTGAAGTGCAGAGTCCCAAAGTAAATCAGAACCATTGATGTTCGATGGACACGTGGCATAATATCGTGAATTATAGAGACTTGTCACTCTAGAAGACTCGAGGGGAGGTATTTTGGAACTTGCCAAAGGGCCTGAGCCTGAATTTTTGGTGGGTCGTTGATCTAGAAAGGGAGAAGGGACCGTCGATCCCTCTCTCATTATTTCAGAACTTCACCAGTTCAGAGTTCAAAAAAGTTGGTGAGTGGTGAAGTGAAAATTATTGAAGCCCAAAGTTCAAAAGAACCCTTTGAGTGGGTGTCAGGTCATAGCTCGAGGTCTTATGAAGGAAGGTGCCTAGAATTGAAATCTAGCACCTGTTTCTCAAATCCTTCAAAAGGGGCCAGGAAAGAGCCTACATGTTTGGAAGGACATGAACTTTAAAGAAAGGGGAATCTAGAGAGAGTTAAGGAAATTTTTTTTTGATGCCCCATCCCTTAAAATAATTTTAAGGGGTCGGGTGTGTTACAAATTGGTATCAGATCATGACAAAAACACTTGGCCTGCTTGGGCTCATGTACGCGTCATATGAAAATAGTTTTGGAGGATTTTAAGGGGGAACACCCTATCTTACCCCATTCCTAAGAAGCATAGTAAACCTCTACTGAAGAGAGGAGTGAGATCTTTTATTGTTGATAGATGGTTTGGAAATTTTCACTGTATGTTTCCAATGTTCCCAAATAAAGAGGTCGACTTCACTCTACAATCATATGTGTTGTTGCATAGACATAAGGTTGGATTACCAAGGCTAGGATGAGCATGTTGAGAATATTAATGCCAAACAGAAATGGTCTACATAAGTCCCTTGATTAGAAGGATGCATATTTAAAAATTTGGTTGGGGTTTTACCCCAACAAATTTGAATCATGCTAGTTTATGGTAGAGGAATCCTACTAGTTCTTTTCAGAAATGATGGCCAATCCTACAGGGATGGGATTATTTTGAAGAACACTAATATTTAAACTAAAATAGAAATGTGAATGTATGGAAAGGATCCGTAGCAGTAATAATTACTGCTTTAATGAAGGTTTAAACCTTGTGTATGTGTATAATCCCTCACAATAAGAGGAATGAGTCTAGTGACAATTCTATGAGAAGGGAGAGCATGCACAACTCTCATTGTTTGAAGAGAACCGAGAAACAAAATTTGTTTCTGGGTACAGGAATTGATGGATAGGGTTTTTCTAATCAAGTTGATAAATGAAGCTGTAGAAATATAGAGTGATTGAGTGAGAAATAACAACAACCTCCATTGCTTGGTGGATAGGAAACTAATCTTCCATAGTTCTTGTGGGAGGAGGAAAGTGGCCTCCATCCCCGACTATTTCTAAACAAAAGGAAGAATTCTAGGTGTAATGATTAAGACTGATATTGACCTAAAGATAATCTCGATTTCTGAACTAGGATACTTAGTAAGTAACATAATTCAAAATTGCATTTGGTATTTAAGGGAATAGTACAAATTATATTAGACATTAAATTGTTATAATTAAGATAAAATGGTTGACTAAATGTTGATCTTGAATGTGGTAAAGGAAGTGTTGGGGCACTTCTAGAAGCCCAATGGGCTAGATTGACATCTAGTGGTGGATGGTAGCCATATAGACATAGTTGGAAGCTAGACTGGCTTCCCTATTACCTTTGGCATGGTTTTAATTGCCCATATTTTATTTATAAGTTGGGTAATGATCTTCGGAAATTAAGGAAAGCGAGTTTTCTTGTTAGATGATATCATACATAAGAGAGAAAATTAACCTTTGTTGGTTATTATGAAGAGAGGAAAACATCAGTATGAGTATGAATGTGAGATTATTCATGTAAGTGACCATAATATTTAACTAAAGAACACTAATTATAAAACTAAATTATCAGTGTGAATAAATAGGTGCAAGATATGCACCTGCATATACACAAATATGTGCATACATACTTACAAGAATAATATGACTGCAAGCTCTCAACTGAGAGGGAAGCTCAGTGTTGATTGTTCCTATGAGACTTATCATTAGAATGACTTGAATATCCTTGGGAGAAGGATATAGAAGTATAATATGTCCATGTGTGTGAATGACATGGAAAAATGTGCAAGCAATGAGATTGCATGATGAATGTCTGGATTGTGTGTGTTTATGCTTGAGTGCATGGATTTAATGCATTATGAAGCTTCTTGTTATGAATCTTGATAGTAATACCAGTTAGGTATGAATGATATTCAATGTGAAAGTGATGCACATGCATGATGTAAGAATAAATGTATACTAAAGGCACAATATGGCTTACTTTATGAGTGATATGTAAGGCAAGAATTGCACTTTCCAAGATTAAGTGAATACCATGGATGCATAGTTGTGTAACACTTTTCTCACCCTAAGAACCATGAATTGTGTAACAAATTTATGGGATTAAAAGAGAAGTTGTGGAATCCAGTACGAATGGTAAAAGGAAAATAAACCCCCTGAGTATGATTAAGTGAATACATGATTATGTTTGACTAAATAGGCTTGGTTGAAGCCATTATTGAGGAGAGACAGTGAGGCCTTAGAGATAACTCAACTGGGCTAAAAATCCCCAGGCGGTGTAGAAACAATTAGAAGAAGGGGAGAGACCTCAATTATTTTCTTACTGAATATTATGTTTTCTCTGGGATGAGAGATCTGGTACGTTGATGAAAGTAAAATGTTTTGACACCATAGTGATGATGGTTGTATTATTGTAGAAATAATCGAGATCTATTTGTGTTCCACTCATGGAAACATTTGAGGATAATGAGATGAATTGCATAAAGATATGCTAGGACATTTTGAATATTTTTTATGGATTTTCATGTTATAATACATGCAGTTTGTTTAATATTACAACTAATGTAATTGTGACTATTATGATGCATGTTATGTATATAAAGGAATTGGAGCTATTGAGGAAGACAATTTCCAATGATGGTCAATATCAAGTAGAGGATGATGATGAGAAGGCAGCGGTTGAAGGATTGTTGATAGGGCTGTAAAAGTCCCCATAAAGCACTGCTGATGAGGTACAAAAATCAAAAAGAGGGTGCTAGAAACCAAGGACTGGTACAAAAATGTTCATGCCTATGTGGCACGAGGTATGAAGGGATTTGGTAAGAACCCCTTCTGAAATATTTTATTGTCTTAATGTTCTAACATTTGAAAGGCAGTTGTATGCCTTGGATACCCAAGTAGGGTATGATTCAGGAAGGAGAACCTGTATGATTGAGGTGTGAACATCTAGTAGTAAAGACTATTTGTAACCCTTGGAAGAATTCATGAACTGATATGTCATGAATGCATTGACCAATCAAGGAATGATTAAAGGCATTCATGTGAAACCTTGAGTTTCATGAATGACGATTTAAGGTTGTGATCGATTTAGAGTAGAAAATATGGTTATGGTAAAATAATAATTATGGATAGAGAATCCATATGACAACAAGTTGGTTGAATTTCAACACACCTTGGTGAGAGTGCCTAACCTGAAAAGAGATAATATGAAATCAATACAAGGGCGCATTATGTGGGAATGTGGCCATGGACATTGACACATTGATCAAATTCACTTAATGTTGAATTGCATCTGGAAAGGTTGATATACTTAACTGATGCATGTGTAATGAATGAAATTTCCTTTTTCTTTATATCCTCGAATAGATAAAAGTGATTTGATTGTTAGCATTCACAATTTAAGAATTTTTTGCGATGACGCCATAAAGGTGCAATAAAAATATAGGTGCATGGGAAACTACCAATTTGTTTCACTGATTGAAGTTGAAAGTGCAGGGAGAAAAGAGTCTTGGATATGGTAGTTCTATAAGTCCATAAGGAAGACTAATTACCTACTGAGCCAAACCACAAGGAATGTAATTTTATTTAAAGAAAATTCATTTGATTGTTAGTGTGCACAATCCTGAAATTGTTTGTGAACCAATGCAAGTGTGCAATGAACATATAATGTGCATGAGAACTAACAATTTGTTTAGCTGAGGAATATTGAAATTGTAGGAAGCAAAGGGTCTTGGATATGGCAGTGTTGTAAGCCCATAAGGAAGACCAAAATTTTCTACTGAGAAAAACTGCTATGGTAAGGAAATTCCCATAATTGGTGAATCTGGTTCCATGTGGAATAGATCTAAAAATGAATGAGGAAATTGGAAAATCTATGGGTGATAGATTTGCAATAAAATTCTGAAATTTAGAATTTGTGATGATATCTCATGAATTTCTGTATACCTATGATACAAGTGAGAATAAAATATCTGTCCAGAAAGGACGGATGAAGGCTATCAAGCTGAAAAGCATGAAAGAGGCCAATGTTGGGACATGAGAACCCTGTGGTAAGTCATGATCGCATGGAATATTTTGTGTTGAGGTAACACAAGCCGGAGGGACACCTCGACAGAGCATGTATGAGGGGTCCCTCGACTGTAAGGATCAATGAAGTCTCTAGAAATATTCTTGTGCGAGAAATTATTGGCAAGGCAAGATGGATCACCCAAGGAACTGCATAACAGAGAAGGGGATTCCTGAGCTTGGGTCTAGAGGGTGAGTGACCAGAAGGAAGAGGAGACTTTGATAATTCTTATAAACTATTGATTGGGATCATGCACACAATGGGTATGCCAAGGAAAAAAAGTGATCCTGGATAATAAGACAATCATGTGGATACAAATGCACAAACTGCACAAATGAGTATTGTGCTAAATTATGAAATTTTCCTCTTGAATTTGAACAACAGTAAAATGATTTTGCATAAGACTATGATTAATATGCTTGTTGTCCAAGAATTATTGAAGACAGGTGATGAATTTAAAGACTTCTGAAGCGACTAAATAAGAAAGGCATGACATGTGTTACTGAGAAAGAACACTGAGGACGATGTTCCTTTTAAGGGGGAGGGGATTGTAACATCCCTATTTCCCCCAACTTGTAATTAACCATTAATTAGGATTACCATGTTGTGGCATGGGAACGATGTAAATTTATTAATGTTTGAATATCCAAACAATTGACTGTGGGGGTGAAGCCTTGAAAGTACTGGCCATGATATCACTAGAGGAAAAAATGTGAAAACTATAAGAGAGGGTTTGTTATGTCAAATGAACCCAAATTCCTCTTTGATGAGGATAAAAAACCTCCTATGGATTCCAAGGAGAGAAATAAATTAATGAATAAATGACCGATGATTAAACCATCAACCACCCCCATCAATGGAAGCATGGTCTAGATGTGGAATGTCATCCTAAAGTACCACAGGGTCTTGCAGACCCAGACTAACCCAATCTTTCCTTCTGACAGAAGGAACATGAAAGGAGGGATGTGCGTGCAAGGCACGTAAGGGAATAAAGAGAAGAGTGGAGAATGTGAGAATCTCTCCAGCTGAGAATGAGCAGAAGGTCGTGAGCTTGATGTTGAGGAATCATCTAATAAGCCTCATCGAAGCTGTAACAGAGGGAGGAATCCTTGAGAGTTTGTAGAGAACGAAACCTGAGTAGAAGACCGCAAGCTTGATGCTGAGGAAGTATCTGATAAACCTCGCAGGAGATGTGAAAGAGAAAGGATAATTGAGAATTAGGATAAATTCCCTAGTGATATCTTGGCTTGGCATGGGGGTGGCCAAAGCACTAAGAATTAATGCCTCTGAGCCTATGTTTGGGTGGAAAGGTGAACACCCACAGTCAGTTAGTTGGTGACAACTTGTAATAGATAAGTATTCTCATATCCCGTGTAATTGAACTGTAACTGTAGATTAAAGTTGGATACCCTATGAATTTTTTAGGGATGTGGATGTTTTCTTAAGGGTTATACTATATCCATTTAATTATTTCTGATTGTGTATTTAAGAAAGTAAGGAATTATCTGTCTTGTACACGTAATTTCCTGAGCCCTGTGGTGGCTCCAGTTAAAATAAACGAACTATGAGTTCATCGAACTTGGGCATAGTCTCACGTGTGAACGTTAAAACTCCAAGTCGTTCTGAGTCTCCTGGAGGAAGGATTCTACTAAGATCAGGAGAGGTAGTGCATGTATGCACTGGATCTCTGCGAGGCGGGTAGAGACCGAGAACCTCTTATGTTATAGAGTTGATGAATGAGAGAAAGGGGTGCGTGGAAGAATTCATATAAGTGTTAAGTTCAGGATAAATAGCGCAAGGTAACTAAGTATATTAGAGCTGATGAAGATTAGGAAGGATAGCAAGATTAAAGTCTCAAAAGGGAAGATCCTTTCGTTTGGAAGAAGAATGGATGATATTAGTTCGGGAAGAGCCAAATCTCTTCATAATCGTCATATTTGGAGAAGGGACACATATGTTAATCCTTTGAGCCCTTCAGATTTCGTAGGTCCAATGAATTTGGTATGTTCATCGTATAGGAGGTGAATCCCCCGAAGTCCCGAAGTCGCAAAGTTAATATGGGTAGTATATCTAAGGATTCCCGGGAGCTATCCCAACCATTGAAACTATAATGTAGTTAGCCTAGTGTTGACTACTTTGGGAGGACAAGGGTGTTGTAACATCAAGACCCCCCCGAAGACTAGAGTTGCGAAGTAATGTGGATTGTGGATCTAAGGATCCTTTAGGTCCCTTCTCGACCGTTCATCATAAGGGATACGTGGCACCAAATCCTGTGCTCTAGGAGTTTAACACACCAGAAGGAAGTAGGTGAAAAAGGTTGAAGACTCTCGAAGTCGTAGGGATTCATAGGAGATCTGAACCATCCATCAAATGGGACACATGTTAGTATATATTTAACTTCGAAGGAGAGCCGCTCTCTAGGATTTGAAGCTCGAAGATTCAAAAAATCCCTGAAGCTCGGAGTAACAAAGAGGATCTCAACCGTCCATCATTTAGGGATGCATTGTGGGCGATTTGTTACATCAGAGGATAGCCACTTCAGAGAAAAGTGGGAAAAGAAATTCCGAAGGCTTGGAGGCCAGAGTCCACTTGATCCAACGATCTCAAAGGACAGGTGTAAGAAGATTTGACACTCAGGAAGGATAACACTTTAGAGGTTTGTGGTTGCGAGTACTTGGGAATCCACCAAAGTACAGAGTCCCAGAGTAAATCAAAACCATTGATGTTCGATGGACACGTGGTGTAAGATCACACAGTCTAGAGACTTGACACTCTGAAAGACTCGATGGGAGGTATTTTGGAACTCACCGAAGCACCTGAGCCTGAAGTTTCAGTGGGATGTTGATTTGGAAAGCAAGAAGGGATCGTCGATCCCTGTCCCATCATTTTAGAACTTTGCCAGTTCAGAGTTCGAAAGAGTTGGTGAGTGGTGAAGTGAAAATGCCAGAAGCCCAAAGTTACAAAGACACTTTGAGTAGGTGCCAGGTCACAACCTGAGGTATTATGAAGGAAGGGGTATATCATGGAAAGCTAGTGCCTTTTTCTCAAATCCTTCAAAAGGGGCCATGAAAGAGCCCGCGATTTTGGAAGGACCTGGAATTTGGAGAAAGGGGAACCTAGAGAGAGTTAAGGAAAATGAAATTTTGACACCCCATCCCTTAAAATAATTTTAAGAGGTCGAGTTTGTTACACATGGGACTGATCCATTCAAATTCTTCCATTGACTCTATGATACCAGATTCTAACATTCTATCAAGTTCCACTTTCACCTTTCTTTTATAAATTGGATTCATCCTATAAGTTCTTTGTTTGAATAGTCTAACATCTGGTTTTAGGGGTATCTTCATTTGTCCCATCTCACCTTATATTCCTTTCATCTATGTATAGGTCTCTAGAATTCTTTCATTGTATTCAAAAAATAATTCTGTTATCTTCTCTAGTGTCTGCTCATCCCAGTAGTCTCCAATAATTTCCATTTTAGGGTTTTATTCTGTCCCAATGTTGACTTTATTGACCTTAATTGGTGCAACAAATGACTCTGATTCCAATGACGGAACTTCCACCTCTCTTTCTCCTTCAATCTATGTTATCTGGATGTTGTGTGGATCTTCTTCTCTAGGTGTTTCCTCTGTGACATGATAATAAGAGAGTACGTCCTTGACTGCCTCTCTGTTTTGCTGTTGATATTCCTTTATAATTTACACCTCAGGTTCCTCTAAAAATATCATTCCCTGTATCATGTTTAGGGCTGAATCGATCATATGGTTCTCATGCTCACATGAGAAAGTTATCAGAAAATTCTATCGTAGCACTGCCCATTCTGTAGTTCCTCTGCGCAGTTCCTGTTTTGTGTGTTGTTTTCCCTAGTATCCCCTCCAATGTATGAATAAATTAATGAGTCAATTCTTATGGTGGTGTTAGCCTTCACCGAGTTATGCATTTATCTATGTGCTCAGCTGGTCTTCCTCACCCATCATATTTTTGCAATGTATTGTTCCCCTATTTTGTGCCAAATCAAATGTACAATAACCTTTTACACGGATACCAATATTGAATCATTTCCTTATGTGTGCCCCACCATATTGCAAGTGTTTCCTTTAGTGCAATATCCAGGACTAACAACCTATGATTTTCCAAGACTTCTTCTTTATAGTTTGACAAAATTTCTTCTAGGTCGTTCAAACCATGAAAAGTGGACGGTTCCCTTACCTTTGTACCAACCCACCTTACTGCACACTCTATTCTTGTGCACCTCATTGTATATGTAAATGTGTTGAACCTGCACAAAATAGATCTAGCTAGAAAATACTACACACATTTGCAGAGAGAAATTAAGATAGAAGAAGCAAGATAGAAAGAATGGAATAATTCTCATTAACCGTATTCCACACTCAAAGAGTGAATAATTTACAATATATATAGGATAAATGAGTAACTAATGAGCCATAATGGTGGTCTATATTGATTTGGACACACACCAACAGTTACAAGAGTAAACTGCCACCTAGTCTAGTCTCTCAGGAAGTTACGGGAGTGACCTGCCACCTAGCTGAGTTAACTAGTCAACTAGTCTTTAGTTAACTGACTGAACAAAGCGTAGTGAGTTGGTGATGATCCCAATGTTGCATGGTGACAAAACCAATGCAACATCTAATCTCAACTCAACTAGTCAAACTGAAGTGTCAACTGAAAGAGAATATTCTCCAGGTGGAATATTATCCCCTAAAATATAGGAGACTGGATAATGACTAATTATGACTAATAAACAAGGAATAACCTTAGGAAAAATAAATCCTTGGTGTGTGTGAAGTAACTCCAACACCCCCCCTGAACATCACTATGGTGAAAATAAAGAATGGGTCCCGGCTACGAGGCCATGTTAGGTACCCAAATATAAAAGATACACTGAACTAAAAGAGGAAAGAGGGAAAAACTCATGGGAACAAACCCCCCCCTCAAATTACAATTCATAAAATAAAAAATGAGAAGGAACAAAAACACAGTTGTTAAACAACCATGTCCTTCACTCCAAGAAGACCTCTCAACTGTGCAAGTTTGTGCTCTTTGAAGATTTTGTTGAAGATGTAGATGTCTACATGTATATGATGAAGTATATTCATCATTGATATTTCCACACATATCCACTTTATCTTCTTGTAATTAATAATATCCAAATAAATTTTGGATGAAATTTTGAAAACTGTGCGGTTGTTTCTAGAAAAATGCTAAAATTTTGTTGATTTTAAAAAGATCATAACTTCACTTTCCAGACTCCGTTTCAGATGGTTGTTTTTTTGAAATTGGATATTTTCCTGAGAGGAATTCAAATATCCAATTTGTTTATACAAATTATGCTCAGAAAATATCAGAATGGCATCTGATGTGCACGGATCCCTTTTTGACTCCTGAGATGCATGCATGGTGCATGCAAAAGTGTCTGCATGTGACTCCTGAGATGCATGCCATACTTCTTCCACATGAATTTTAGAAAACAAATCTGAAATAGAGTAGACACCATCTTCAATTAATGGAATACAAATTTCTGCAAATACTTTTGTAGAAGACTCTTCATAATAAGAGGCTTGATCTTTGGATGGATTCTCTTTTGGCTCTATCTGTTCGACCTCCTGCATGAAATATTCACAATATTATTTATTCCCAAATAGAACCTCCAATCTGGTCCATAATTCATTTGGAGTTAATCCTTGTGATTCTTCATATACTTGATGGAAAAGTTCAGGAGAAACAG
>SNQJ01S0042334.1:6329-35178 GCA_010110895.2 Picea sitchensis | reverse complement strand
ATGTTTATTATTAGTTTTACATGGATATGTTGTTGACAAGGCGTCGATGATGCAAGTCATTTGATTCTGGATTCTCACATGGTCTCCTTCAAATATAAAGATCAACCACACGTTCCCATATGAAGCCAATGTTATCCACCTAGTTGCACTAGTTGAATTTGAAGATGAGTCGCCAAAGACTAAGCAGACAAATACTTAGAAGTCAGAGTTCACAGATTCGGCAGGTCTTTTAAAAGACCATTTTTTCCACATTTTCGTCCTTCCGGGGGCATTGTAATAAATGACTTGAGCATGAAAGTTGTAAAAGACTATTGGCCACTTAAGACCTGGGTACGAGCATGTACTCTAGAGTGTTTTTTTCACTTGTTAATTATTTTTTTCCTGCCTTAGTGGGCGATTAATAATTTCTAAGTTTTTTCACTCAGAAACTGACTCCAAAGCTGGAGTATGTGTTGGTGGTTAGGCATTGACATGGTATAACCAATGTCTAATGTCTAAATGTATACGAGTTCATGCTAGGTCATATCTATTGAGTCATATGGAAATTGTGGCTAGGTCCGATAGGTTTTTTTTAATCTTTTAGTGAAATAATAAATTTCCCGCAAAACGGAAATTTTTTATTGTAAGTCAATAAATTGTAAAAATATGGCATCAGTCATTGTCAGATGCCATATTTATGCTTGTTTTCTATGCCAGAGCACCATTTGAACCCCTATTCCCCTTCTATCTAGGCAAAAAAGTGATTTTTATCACTAAAATGTATTTATCTCGAAAAAGATGGAAAAAGGGTCATTTAATTAATTTCCCTATTTTTTAGGAAAATTGGGGAACATGTTGGAGACATGTTTTTTCTTGGTTCCCAGTCAACTCTGAGCTTGGGCGAGTTCACTGAAGAGGAAGGCGACCTCTTTGAGTGACATGGACATGGAGGAGATCCCAAAGTAGGGACTCGGCCCCACTTGGCTATGTGGCGCATTTAGGAGAGAGGGTGCACATCCCTAGGTTCCCACTCGCCCTCACACCCGAGTTCACTCCCACTCGCTCTAGTTACACTCCACTCCACCTCACTCACCTCACATCACTCCACAACACTCCACTCCACTCCACAACACTCCAACCCATCTCCCCTTCACTTTATGTGCCACTCCCCTTCACTCCTTGCGCCACTCCCTCATGCAATGCTCATCCTCTCTTGGGATTATCACCCAAATGGTAATAAATACAAGGCGACCGTCCTCCATTTGTTCAGTTGGAGCTTGGGCGACCTTGATGTATATGATTGTAATATCTCTCTTTTTGCTAATGGAATAAAGACTTCGGAGGTCAACAAGGTGTCTTGTGCAAGTGTGTGGATGATCATTGTCATGTGCTCAAATCTATGAGGTGATGTTGTTTTAGTTGCTTGCTTTTCAATTGTTAATATTGGCCTTTGAAGGGGTGTTGTCACCCAGTAGGAAAAGATCTTTAAACTAGTTTGCTTTCTAGATATTTTTGTCCTTCTTACATACGCACTTAAATATTTGCATGCAAATTTTGCTTAATTACATGCTATCTAGATTTCATGTGTAGGGAGCACCAAAATTTAACAATTGTTTGCAAGTATTTTGAAGCATACAGGATCTCATTGCTTGGAGAAGTGGCTGAGCTAGTTTGCATCTTCCAAAACTCCAAGACTCAAAGACATAGTCCCTCCTCAATCCACCGAGAGACTCCATTGCCCAAGAATTCTAAGCTACAAGTTTCTCTCTTTCTCCTCTATAAATTTCTCTAAAAAAAATATTTCCGGTTACTTGGTTACTTGCATGCAAAGAAGAATGCTGTTCTTAATGTTTATTATTTGCTTTGCATGATTATTTGTCTAGATCTACTAGTTGCTCAGAGTGTCTATCTCAAAAAAGGTAGATTTAGGAAGGGTTTTCTAAGGAAATTTTAGCTAGATTTAATTCCTATCTCTTAAAGCTAAAACTGCAATCTTTTATTTATGTTCTTCATTTCAATATTTGGCAAGTCAAAAGTGTTTTACCTTGTTATCCTAACAGTCATAAATTTTCTGCAATAAAGTTTAGATTTTGTTAGCTCATAGTCTCTAGTTTCCAGTTCAGTTTTTTGCAAGTTTTGGGTAATTTCTCTTTGCTGTCCTAACCCTCTTTTGGCAGCCTTTGGAGTCCTTTTCTTCGTTGTTTTCACAGATTGAAGGACAGCCAAGGACAAGCTCATTTCATTTTGGATCAGTTTGGGGCAGCCAAGCGATAAATAACCTCCTAAACCCTCTAAAAAACTAAACAATTTTGTCCTTTACTTGGAATAAGTTGTCCTTCAAAAAAGATTGTTGAAAATCACTTTCTTTCCTTTATGTTTTCATTTACTTTCTGTCATTAATAACACACTTTCTTTGTTGTCCTAACAGGTCATTCAAGGTACAAGAGCAATCTTTGGAATCCAAGTGGAAGACCCCTCACCCGAGTCAATCCCTTCAAGACCCAAGTCTCAAGAAAGTCTTTTCTTTTGTTGTATTTAGTTAAATTATCGATCCGTATCTATAAGGATCCAAAGCCCAAAAGAAAAGAAAGTAGTGTAGAAGCTTTAATAAAGTTTGTGAGCCACAAAGCTCGGTTTTCGTCGTTTCCCCTGCCCCTAGGGGGAAACAAGTGCTTTTCCTTTTCTTGCTTCGAGGTTGATTCCCGTGTTATTTTCTTAATTTTTAGTTTTAACTTTGCAAAAAGATAAAATCAATTCATATCACTAAATTGAAGTCATAAAATCAATCACAAAGTTTTAGCTTTGTTTTCATAGAATACTAGTTGTTAGCTTAGTTTATCTTTTGCAAATATTGGAATAAACCCAAGTTGCTCAACCGTATATGCAATCCCACTGCTACGCTCAAGTGGCTTTGGAGACCCAGAAACGGATTTTAGCAACGCATGCTAGTTTAACTAGGGAAATCTTCTTACTGTGTTATTCATCTAAGACCTCTGCATCTGGGTGGAGTGTGTTAAGTCAGGGGGGATTTTATCCTCTTTTTGGACCTACGGCACACCCAGTCCGCACGTCTATAAGATTGTCGAATAACAAGCAAGGAGGCCAAATTCACTTTTTCACACAAAGAGTGGGGACCCCGACTTCAATCCCCACTTCACGGATTCAAAGACTTGTTAAAACTCCCAAATCCCTTAATAAAATTCTCAAGATAAAATTAACGCGGCATATTCATCCATCACATTTTACATTTATTTGGCACTGGTATACCTTTATTTATATTTTTGTCAGCTTATCTTTACTTCAATTGGTTTAAAGTTATTTCCATTTGAAACATGTGGTGAATGATTAACATTTATGATCTTTTTACATGTTGTATCCTTTGAGTAATTTATGTTGCTATTTTAAATCCTGTGAGTCCAAGTAAACTCCTAGAATAAATTTGTTTTTGAACTTCATAGAGTAAAAAGCCTTAGATTCTTTTTCATAGGGACTACCCCCCTTGGCTTCGCTAGGAGTTGGCCTAGATGAAGAAGTTGAGGATCGGGTGACTGCAACTTGACTCGAGACTTGCCCCTAAGGACACACCAAGTGGATTGAAGATTTCTTCCACGATAGCCCAGGTGTGTATAAGGCAGCAACAGAGCTGATGACACATTTTCAACTGAAAAATCCAACTCTGTTTTTATTTATGAAGGAGTCAAATCATTATCCATTTTATCCAAATATTCCTCAAGAAAAATCCCATCAAAAGAATCCATGGTGTCCCAAACACTACAAATATTTGGGGGTCATCTTTAATTTCCATCTTGGTAGATGTTAGAGAAGTAGACTCNTGCTGGGTTTTCTTCCCCTAGAGGGTTTCCCAGGATAAATGTTGTGTCTCTTGTGAATGTGTATTTCTCAGTGATCTTGTTCTTATGTTGCTCTTATCTATTGAAATGCAAAGAACTATAATAATGGCATAAACATTAACAATGATAAGGTCTAGATATCCTTAAGTTCAATTGTTCCATTACTTTCTTAGTCATAACATTTGAGCTTGCTCCAGAATCAAGCATACAATTGTGAAGAATAAAATCATTCATGAGCAAAGATAGGTAAAATGGTCTATTCTTTTCATTTCCCCTATCCATATTCTGCAAAATAACAAGTGCATCTTGATAAGCTACTGCTGGTGGAATGTCAACATTGTTCTAAGAAGGATTTTCTATAGCTCTGAGTAGCTTCTCCCTCTGAGAAGGAATCTTCATTATTTCTGACACAAGCACCAACATCTTTGCATTACTTAACCACCCTCCTAAGTCAATATTTAAATCCGAACTTGAGTGAACAATTGGTTTAGGAGGGGGAGGAGGCATTCTAGAACACTTCCTTGAGGCCTATCTTGATTATTATTTCCATTCCTTTGATAAGTAATGCCTCTATATCTAGCCATTTCAGCTACTTGTTGTGGAGAAGGCTTAGGACCAAACTTTTCTATTGCCTTATCCACCACAACATTATTCATGCTACTTACCGCCTCACTATGCTCCATCAAATCCATCCATTCATACATGTCAACATTATACTCATGACCAAACATATTAACTTGTTTATTTTCTAGTCTATAAGGTCCCATTTCACTACAAACTTGAAGAAAGACTTGGCAAGTTGATTCCTCATGAAATTGTCCACAAGGTCTACAATAAGGAAGAGCTTGGTGGTCAACCAAGTTAGTGGATTCGAATGGATTTGGTGGCCTTTGATCTTGAGGAGGAGGTCTCTTTGGCCATTTATCATTTGACCTATGTTGGGGTCTACTAGTTTGAGCCCTTTCCATGGCTATCAATCTATTCTGCATGTCATTCATTTGATTGGCTTGGTTAATCTCTATTTGTTTTATCTGATTTGCTTTATTAACCTCCATTTGCTTAATCTGATTAACATGATTAAGTTCCATCTGCTTAATTAACTGAGTGAGTTCCTTAATGCCATCACTAGAAGACCCTTGATTTTCAATTTTCTTTTTCTTCTCTTCATAAGGTTGAGAAGAAGTTCATCTAGAAAAACCAGGAATGTTAGACTTCCTAGCATCCTGCATATTTTTATCAATCCTCACTGCAACAGTTTGTGCTTCCTTAAGATTTTGAGGATCCTTATCCCTTAACTGATATCTCATCTCTCCCTCAAAAGATTCCATATAATAAATCAAAATTGTTGCATCTGAAGGATTAATTGTAATAGGGAGACTTGTTACCAAGTCATTAAACTTCTTATTAAATTCTTCCATTATTTCATTATTAAATTCTTTTTTTTACCAAGTCATTAAACTTCTTAAATTCTTCCATTATTTCATTAGTAGGGAGACTTTTTACCAAGTCATTAAACTTCTTAAATTCTTCCATTATTTCATTAGTAGGGAGACTTTTTACCAAGTCATTAAACTTCTTAAATTCTTCCATTATTAAATTCTTTTTTTTGACTTGAGCTAAGGGTAGCTAGTAAAAATCTGTTCTCTTTCTGATCACCCCACCTTTCCTTGAAAGCTTGAACTATTTCAGCTAGGGTGCTAAATTTATTGGGATCTTGCTCTGAAAACCATTCTGCAACATCCCCTTCTAAAGAGTAAACAAACATACATCCTCTTCATCATGACCCCGACACCATTTGAATACACATAAGTCAAAATTCAAAACATGAGAATGTGCACTAACAACATTATTTCCTGAAAAACAAGGCAGCTTCTCAATAGCTTTTTCAGGAATTGCGTGAGGAGCCCCTTGGATGGCTGCAAAATTCAAAGGTCTCAAAAAGGCACTCATGACTACGTTAGGATTAGTAGTTGTAGTATTAACAGTTGGTTGATTATTATGTTGAAACAAGAATTGGATATCAAAGAGTGCTTCTTCTCCAAAACTTTCAAGTAGCCTACGAGGAGCAAAGCAATTTAGTCTCCCTCTATAAACCTTTTCAGGTTCAGGAAAAGAGTAAATCAATCCTTGTGAAGTGCTCCTAGTAGTATACTTCAAAGATTTTTCCAATGGAGTCGCCACTTGGAGAGTAAGCAAACAATGAAAACCAACCCAAGTTAAAAAAAATTAGGGAGCAAATTTATTACTTAGTTTTTAAAGAATAAATTAGTTATGTCGTTTAGACCAAGGATAAAAGACTTATCCCCGACAACGGTGCCAAAGATGTTGTTGTCCTTATACACACTTGCTAACGTGGACTAAGTCCAATCCACTTAGTGTGTCCTTGGAGGCACAATGCCTAAGTTCAAGCCCATTGTCACCTCGACTTGAACTTTTTTCGTCTAGGCTTACTCCTAGGGAAGCCAAGGGGGGTAGACCCTAGTTACTATGTGAGTGATTAAAAATGTTCTAGGAGTTGATTTTAATTAATTATAGGTTTCGGGGAATCTAGCCTATATGAGAGGCAAACAATGCAAAGTGCAAATTACAATGAAATGCAGCCCTTTCCCTAAGATAATTAAGACTAGTGCCTAAGGTTGGGCAAAGGGGTCAACTAAGCTTACAAAAGATTAGAAAGCAAACTTTACAAAACTCTACAACTAGATACAAAAGAATTACATTACACAACTTACAATTGAATAACTATTAACAAAATAAGCATGCAAAGGATTAGGAAATGATACAACAAGATACAACTATTGACAAGGAAGGAAACAAGCACTAACTAGATCTAGCTTGAAGCAACAATGAACTAACTTGATTTGATTGTGCAGGGAAGGAAAAGATCATTCAAGGCAACATTCACCACAACACAACAAATCAACAAACCCAAACAATGAAGTGCCTCCACAAGATGCACAATTTCAAGGGGTTATGCAATGGCTCCACTCAAAGATAAATGAAAGACCAATCAAAAGAACCTCCAAGGGCTAGTGCGCAACGTCAAATGGAAAAAGATAAAGCATGAAATAAAGCCTCCACAGACAAAAGATGCGCAACTCTTAGCTTACTAGTTTAACCATCCACAAATTGCTCAATAAAATGCTTGTAAATAACTTGAAATTGAAAGTGCTTTGCATGAATTAGAGAGCATGAACCATAAAAAGGATTGTAAAATTAAGCCAAGGTTAATGTGGATAAATTTTAGGATTAAGGTTGATTAAGTGAAGTGTGAATCCTAAACTATGTGACTACCCTAAAACTCTCCCCGCTTATACCAAAAGGATTGTTGGGTGCTCAATAAGTAAGGCAAACAAGGCCTTACCCTAGCTCCACAGGTCGTGAGACCATCCCTGATCTAGCACCCCAAGTTCTTTCCTCAAGTCCCTTTTTTTATAGCAAAGTTGGGATAGTAGTAGGTGTTCTAATTAAACTAGTTTAATTGAAGCCCCGAAAGGTCTAAGGTTAATTGAACCTTAAAGATTAGTTAAGTTAAGTTGAGTGCTTGCAATGTAAAGAGTACTTGATAAAAGTAAATTGCATGAAAGTAAAGTAACTTGCAACAACTTGGAAGTAAATAATAGATTGCTTGAAAGGAAATGAAATGCTTGAAAAGAATAGACAAGTAAATCATTATTCCTCCATGGGCTTAAGCACATAAAGATGATAAGCTTCTAAGATCTAAAGATAATCACATAAAACATAAGCAATAGAAGCAATGAACCATCAATATCTACCTAGCCTTACGTTATAGCATGGTTGACTTGGCCAAACACTATGCTAGGTGTAGGCAAACAAATAAAGAATGAATAAATAACTTGAAAGCAAATCCTAACTACTTGCAACCACAACAAGTGCATAAGGTGGAGGACAAAGCCTTCCGGTTTTGTGCACAAGTGGGTGAAAATAAATAACCTAGAAATGAAACTAGTCCTAGCCACACAACCTTGTCTTAAGGACAAGTAGGGCAAACAAGAAAATAAACAATGCTAAAATAAAAACACTAATAACTAGTCATACGATTTAGCATGGTTGGCATGGCCAAACTCTATGCTAAGTGTAAGCAAACTAAGAAATAGATATTGCAAAAATTTACAAAACTTAGAGAAGTGCAAGCCCAGGAGACTCTCTTTGGGCTTGCTTACAATGAATAGAAGAGTAGATGCCCAAGGTGGGTAATGGTTACCCCAACTTGGAAGGTTAATCTTTGACTTGTAGATGCCCCAAATGGGATATAGATCCTCCTCAAATTCACCAACCTGCAAAAAACCAGCAAGCAAAAGTTTGTTGGAAACGCTGCCAAAAGTGACAAAAACTCTAAAAAAATCTGTTAGTTACAACAAAAAATTTCTGCAGAAAAAATCAGCAAGATATAATGATTTAAATGACTTATTCTAAGTGTTATAATACTCAAAAACTCAATGGAAATTAACAGAAATAGAATGCAGAAAATTTAGAGGCTCAAAATGGATGAGGAAGGCAAGTTTCCAAATCTGAAACAAGCCTTTCAAACCCTTGAAATGACCTGCAAATATTTGTGAGCAAACTACAAAAATAGAGCAAGGGTGAGTACATATATTAGAGGAAACAAAATACTTTGTAAATCTAAAATCTACTCACTTAGATCTACAATAATACTATTGCAAATCTACCCAAGCAAAATACTTTGCTTGGGATCTCTACTCTAGATCTAAAAGAATGCTTACACAAATGAAAAACCAAGCAATATCACCTCAAATCATAGATGCACCAAGAAGACTCTTAACACACCATTGTCCTCCAAAGCTTTCATTTATTGATAGTAGAAGGTTGCTGCAAATATTTGCAACAAGCTTCTCTCCAAAAATTAGAGCAAAAATGAGAAAGAGAAGAGAATGGGAGAGATGGGAGAAATTTGAGCATAATAACAATAGGCAAAGAATAGAAGAGAAATGAGGAGGGGAGGGCCTTTATTTATACTTGGGAAGCAAGAGCTACCCCTCTTGGATGCTTTCTAAGTGTCAACCTCTAAGAAATATTGAGCATCTCAAGGAGGGGGGCGCACTTTCCAGGGTTTTGGAGGTTTTAGGGTTTTGGTACTTGAGTGGGGTGTGAGTTGGCACCTTTTTGACAAGTCAAACATGATGTTGAGTCACTAGGGGCGCACTTAGGGAGGGAGGAAGCACCCCCCTTTAACTTTTCACTTTTCATGATTTTTTCCTCAAGGGGAGCACAACTTCCCTAGAGGGGATGACTAAATGAAGTGGTGGTTAAGTGATAGGGGTGAGATAAGGTTAGGAAAGGGGTTTGGGTAGCTTAGGAATAGGTTTAGACATCATCTCCCACTCTTTATCTAACCATTTTTGTCATTTTACAATTATTTGACATTTTTTACTTTGTCAAATCAAGCAATTAAATTGTTGTTTTAGACTGACTTAGACTCCTCATGGACAAACACCTAGCAAAACTTGTCCAACTGAGCTGAAACTTGGTCCAAGGGTGTAGGGGGTCTCATTCAATTTCTTTTGAGCACAAATACCCCTATCAAAAATCCCAAGGACCTAGTTTTTACATTTTTATATCAAATTTAATTAAAATTACCATTAACTAGGTAATTTTAAAATATTAAAAAAAATACTTTAGACTCGATGGAATTCCGCAAGACTCTAGGAGATGTCTAGCATGGTCATTTACAATATTCCTAGACACAACTCACCATAGGGCTCGACCATTAGAACATCTTTCACCACTTTGGAGGATTGTTGTGGGAGTCAAAAACTCAAGGGAAATTAAAAGGGTTGGTTAGGCCAAATTAATTACCTGAGGAAAAAAAACACTTAATGAAAGGACTTCTCTAATGATAAAGTCCTAGGAAACTAACCTAAAGTATGATCCATGCAAACCCATTACATTATTATCCCACGCAAGGGAGCGGAAATTCCAATTACAAGAATACGTGTTGAGGCCAAAAATGCCTTGTAGAACCAGAAATTCTTCAAACTTGTTGCACCGTTAGGTACATAGCTTCATGGCACATGGAGTTGATCCCTTAGTCAAAATAGGTGGCCAACAAAGCCCCTAGGGACTGACGTTTTGCCCCTTCTGGGAAAGTTGTTTGGCATGCAAAGGGTGGGCTATGTCTATCCAGTTGTCTCCTAGGCCTCCGAAAGCATCTCTTTGTCATCTAGCATGTGGACCTATGTTATCCATCTTGTGGGTTGCTTGCCCTCATGGAAGCCCAAGCCAGTATTATTCTTCCAAAACGGCCACCAACCTGTACTTGTAAGACAAATGGGTCGCCCTCCAAGGATCTCAAGTCAAAGCATCATGATGAGTGAATCAAGTCAATAAAAGAGCCATCAAAGCATGTATACCAGGACTACATCATACAAACATGTTCTTAAGAAACTAAACGTTTTGCCAAGTTTGGTTGTGGGAGGGTTGGCATGGTACTCTTTTCAATGGATCAAAACCCCTAAGTCTAGGAATAACCCTATGTGAGTCATGTGAATGAAGTGGAATGGATTGGGGAAGTACTCAATGGGCATGGGGTTCATGATATGCAAGGGTCCATAGTATCTCATTTCTGGGTGCCTTTGCGGAGGGTGTGCAGCACCTTCGTCCATAATGCATTTTTTCCAAGCCCATCAATTGCCTTTTATCTTTCTTTCTTTGTATTTTCTTTCAATATAGCATAGGGTGAGTTGGAGGCCACTTCCCTGGCGTGGTGACCAGATATCAGCACTGTCACCCACAAGTACTTTCACGGAAATGAGAAGGTTGGCTTGTGATGAAACCCCCTTTCCCTCAGCCATGCAACTGAGAGCCATTACCCTGGTGTGGTGGCCAGAAATGGTAATGTCATACAGTTAGATACCCATAGTCGTGATAGGTTGGCTCGTGATGAGACCCCCTATCCTTAACTGATCCTTTAAGTGTTTTTATTTATTCTTTTCACTGGGTCCTTAATTTCTTGCGGAGAAGCTTTTCACTGCTTTCTCGAGATACCCTGGGCGAAGCATCTGGAAGGTTCCTTTATTAGGCTTTTATCTTTTTCCAGCTAACTCCCCTCTGGGCCTTTAGCCCCTTCTTCCCATGAAATGAGGAATGGTCCCTTCTAGGGTCAATCTACCCCAAAATCCCAAGAGAAAGTGTCATGAGGGGAAAGAGTGATGGAAAGTTGTAAGTATGGTCGGGAATGGCACGATGACTCATCAAGGGAATCTCCTAGAAACACCCCATCCTAAGGGTGACCATCTACTTGAGTGCCCAAGTCAACCACGAGCATTTAAACAAGGTAAAGGGCATAGTTTCCAAAGCAAATGCCTCATAATCAAAAATAACCTCTGATACACAAGCTTGAATGCCTCAAATATTAAAATGATACCCACCATCATACCTGATTTGTACCGCATGGAGCAAGACCCAAGTGACCTATGGTGGCAAGCTGGTGTGGACGATGACCAAGTGTTGAGTCATTATGGTGGCGATGTGGGTCTCTAGCTGTGCAAAAAAGGATATTGTTGGTCATGTGGTCTCTCGACACTCCATATTTGCAACCTGAGGGCCTCGAGACGTAATCTCCTTAGTTATCCACAAAATGGGGATAACACTCACTTGAGAGATTTAGGTGAGGAGAAGGAAGTGAAGAGAAAGAGAGAGTGAGGGTTTGGAGGCTCTTGGGCGCATTCTTGAGGAGAGGAAGGGCGTACAAGGGTGATGGCTTGGCTTCTTGAGCTAGGAGGGCGCAAGCTTGCATGAGAGGGTGCATCCATGGAGAAGGGCACATTCTAGGTGGAGGGGCGCACACATGTGGCAAGGTGTGCATTCTAGGAAGAGGGCGCACTTGCTTGCAGAGGTTGCAAGGCTTGGAGAAGGGCACACTAGGTAGAGGAAGGGTTTGTGAGAGGGGCGCACCCAAGGCAAAGGGGCGCTTTTGTTGGAGCTTGGACAAGAGGAGGGCACACCAAAGAGAGGGGGCGCACATATCCAAGAACTTCACCAAAAATCACAAAGTTTCTTCAAGGGGGGCGCATCTACAAGTGGGCAAAGGCAAAGGCATCTCAAGGCAAAGGAAAAGCACAAGGGAAAGAGGCTAAAGACCAGGCTGCCAAACATATGAATCATATACGCATGAAGATCAGTCTTTTGATGACAACTCAAACCTTTTTGCCTGAGAGCTACCCTCAATGTCGTAAACGGGGTCTCTATCAAAAGAGAAACGAATAAAATCCCATTTGTGTCTCCCAGTCTATATGAAAGTGTCAATATGCTCATCAACCATATCAAAGGGTTCTTTCACAAGACAATCAGCGTGACTGAAAATGACCTTCTCTTTGTCTTCGTGTGCCAGAAAAACAGAGGTTAGGACGGCTTCAACTGGATCTTCAGATTCTTCATCATTGAGACTAGTTGCTTCTTCAACTTCATGTGCAGGAGGAGAGTAAGGTTGGAAAACCTCAACTTCATGTGCAGGAGAAAAGATACTAATGTCTCACGAGGCTTCTCAACATGTTGCACCTCATCAGAATTCTTCTTTCTCTTTATGGACATGCTCCTACATAGCCTCTTCATCACAAGAGGCTTGATTCTTAATACAGAGCGCTTTGTTTGCTTTTCTTCAAAAAGATTTGTCGCATCCAAGGGCTCCTCTAACACTTCTTCACTTCCAAATTCATGGAATAAAGTAGCATCAAAATCTTTGAAAGGGTCACAACTCACCATGCTCTCTTCTTGATGTTCAGGAGGAGCAGAGGCATGGATGTCTTCATCAAGTAGAAGGGCAGATATAAGTACTTCATCTTCATCAAATGTCATGTCCGGATCTTCAACATGAGAAAATTCATCGGGATCTTCTTGGTAACTTTCTTCATATATTTGTCCTTCAAGAACTTCTTCATCTTCAAGGGCTAGTTCTTCGGCAAATTTTTTAAATAATTCTTTCACACAATTTATCAGTTCCTCAACAGCTTTATTAGCAGCCTTTCCCTTTTCCATCTGTAAAAGTGCCCTCCTCGAGGCATGACAAGTTTTGGACGAGGGTTCATCCCATGGTGCCATAATTCCATTGACTGAAAAAGTACCTCAATGGAGTCGTCAGAAGAGGTCAAGGCTCATCAAAGGATGAAAGGGGAAAAAGGAAAATGTGGGTTCTTGGGAAGGTGGAGTTGCCAGATAAGCTTCAAGAAGAGCTCATCAAGGGTGGAAGGGTAACGTCCTTCAAGTGGAGTCGCCAGGAAAGCCAAGGGTAAAGGCTTTGGGATGGAAGCTTGCCAAAGTGTCATTAGGGCACGAAGGAGGAATCAAAATCCTCCCTGACAACGACACCAAAATATTATCTCACAAGTTGTAAGTTGGGCAAAGCCTGACCCAAACCACAATATGGAAACAACTAAGAGAACTACCCATTATCACCTCAGATAGGTATTCCCGTCACTTTAGAGGTGAAGTGATCACCTCAAGGGGGGAATCCCGGGTGACCCTAGGGGGAAATGATACAAAAAAGTGAGATGATGAAATGAATGCCCCTATAGGTTGAGTTGCTAAGTGGAGGAAGGCTTTGATGGCATGTCTCGGGAGTGACTTAAGGTTGCCAAGTCTTTGTGTACCTGTAAAAAGTGTTTGTACCTGCCTGAGACACAAGAAAAAACAAGTATGCACATAATATATCAAGTGGACAAGCAAGTTAAGCTTGTTGTCCCTAATTGCAACAGTAAACAAAGATATATATCAGTAATGAAATCAAGTAACTACCGCAGATTTAACCACTTAAAGCATCAAATATTAGTTGGATTATGAAGCATAAAACATGTAGATAAGTTCTCAACACTTTAACACAACTTTAGTGGTATTAGATGGTTGTAATGATAAGTTTTCAGAGTATATTTATGACATCCAAGTGGCTGTAGCAGTGATTTCCTCCAGCAGCAACTTTTAACCACGAAAATAAGCAAGCAATCCAACCAAAAGTTCACCAATTAGTAGCACAATGAAAATAATGGGTTACTAGCAAAATTCCACGATCAAATTGCAAGTTAAAGTTAAGCAAAGAAGATGTTTTTCTGCAGCCCCAATGGCTGTAGCTTTTAATGAGTTATAGCTCTAAGAAAACCAAGCCAATCAAGACGCCTTAGTGTGCTTGACAAGCTCTTAGCATGCAGAAAAGTCTCCAACTTAAACAATTTCAATATCTCGTCAAAACACGTTTACCAATGCAAACATTTTATTTCTCCAATGCAAAAATCAGATTAGTGCCTTTAAAATTTGGGTGAATGGAGTCGTTAAAACATAAGTTAGATCAACAAAGACACTAGGGGTGTAAATCCTCTTACTCCCTAGGGTATGTGAACGAACTTCAAAGTAGATTCAAGGAGGGTGTACACCCTTGTACTCCTCCAAGATACTTTATAATAAAAGACTTGTAAACTAGTAAATGGGAAGTGTTGACCGCCCATTTAGCACCGGTGGTCAACTCATGTGCCATGAAGAGATGTCTCGTCAGATGCAATATTATTGAAGATTCTTGGTTCTACAGGACTGTGTTTGGCCCAGCACTCATTTTTGTACTTGGAATTTCCGCACCCCTGCATGGGTTAATAATGTAATAGGTTTGCATGAGTCATGTCTAGGTCAGTTACCTTGGGATCAGTTCACTGGGAGAGTTCCGTTCACCGAGGGGTTTTTATCCTCAGGATATCAGTGGGTTTTTCAGCCTTACTGATTTCCCTTGAGTTTTTCCCTCACCCCCTTTCTTGGCCTCCCACACCTCTTTGCTTGATCCCAACACCTCCTACTTTTTTCTACACTCTAGATCTAGCTTTCAAACCCTAGATGATGTGCCCTAGCCTTGAGATCTACTCATTTGCTTGCTGGTGGACACTTGGCTTAAATCCAAGAGAGGTAGGTTTGCCTCTCCAAGTATAAATAGATCTCATTTCTCTCTCCCAATAACTCACCATATCTTGAGCTATTGTTATGCTGCTGATATTTTCCTCTCTCTTGCCATTTCATTCATTCTCATTTCATTCTTGCTCTAGGGTTTTGGAGTATTCCTCTCCAAGACCACTTCTTTAATAATAATATTTGGAAGCTTTGGAGGACAACAAGAAGGGGTAATCGTATGCTTGTCATTCTTATGTAATGGAGGTAATATTGTTTAATGTTCTTTCATGTTTCATGCAACACTAGATCTTAGGTAAAAGTGTTATCTAAGTAGGCTTAGTAATTCGTATGCTTATTAGTCTATAAATCTTGATGTGTGATTAAATTGAAGTGTCGTTTATTATCATTGCTTCAACGTTTTGTCTCTTGTATGCTTGAGTTTGGAAAAGTATTGCAGGTTCACCTTCAAAGCTCCGGTAGAGACTCCTTCTAGAAGGGAAGGGTCACTTGTAACTTCTCACACTCCAACTATCTAGATCTATTACCTTTCCCTTATTTTGCTGTACATCCATCTCATATTCAGCTAGCATGCTTTGTCTTAGATAGGTCAATAATATCTCAAATTTATATCTTGTTTTGTGGAAAGTCTTTTTCCCAAAAGGGCAAGGTTTTTCCTTAACTTTGTTTGGTTGTATGTATCATCCTAGCAAGAAGACCTAGCTATAGCAGGCATATCAGACTGATAGGGCTCTTGGCTGCCCCAAAGGAACACATACAACACTCAATAACCCTTTGGGGGACTTGGTAGCTATCTCACGCTTCTTCTCATTTCTAGCTTGAAAGTGCACTTTTTTGTTTTTGTTTGCTTGTTAGATTTTTGCTTGAAGTGTAAGAGGGGAAATGGTACGGCCTCCCTCTTCTTCAAGCTAAAATGAACAGGGCGTGGGTAGATCTAGCTTGTTTCCTTTTTTGTTGAGTTTTCCTAGCTTGGCCGTGAGGTTTAGAAGGTGAGGCCACCTTCTCAACTACGTGGGTAGTGTGTTTGCTTGTAGATCTAACTCATTTTTAGTTGTTTTGTTCATTCTCTTGCTATCTCATATCTTTTGCTAAGTTAATCTAATAAGAACATCTAAGAAGGAACACCCTAATAAGCTAAGATAAGATAACTAATTTAGAACCTACCTAGTTGGGTGAAAACCCCCCAAGGAGGTAGGGAAAGTGTTAATCCTTATTTTCTCATGCTTTGTGATTGATCTAAGTTGTTTTAATGGTTTAAATGTTTATGCTTTTGATCAGGTCTCACATCTCTTAAGCCCATTAGGCCTTACACTTAAAATCTATCTTGTTTCGTTTGTTTACTTTCATTTCAAGCTCTTATTTTCTTTTAAGCACATATATCTTAATCTCATGCTTTATAACTCTTATGATGCTTAATCAATTAGTGGTTGTTTTACTCATTGCTTAATTATCTCAATAGCCACATCTTGGGCTTGATTTATCTTGAAGTTTCCTTTGATGGTTTAACTTGGCAAACACATTAAATTTTCTTTATCTCCTTAAGGCAGGCTGTTCTTGCCATTGATTCATATTATCTAATCAAATAATATGATGTGCATGTGTGTTCTTGCCATTGATTCATGGTATCTAATCAAATAATATGATGTGCATGTGATCCAAATGTATCTATCTCTTTAAGCCTTGTATCTCTCTTACTTCTTATGTGTTGATGTACTTTATGGTTTAAGCTTTAACAACACTTTTTGAGCACTTTCAGTTTCGGCCATCTCATTATTTGGCACTTTTAAAGTACTTTAAAACTCTCAAAACACTCTTGTAATCACCTAAAAGTCTGCCTAATTGATATATATACTTAAAGGACTATTTTAGGGTACCTTAGACCACCATCTCCACCATCTAAAACGGGTTTGAGGAAAACAACGAAGGGTAGTGGCAGGGGACTGTCCTGTGGCGCTCCAGGTGGGTGTCCTCTCCAGGAAGTACTCTTACTGTCAGGGCTGACCGTGGAAGCTAGGGTGGGCCTCGTTGCCTTACTATCTTGAGCACCCGACAGTTATTTGGCAACAAGAGGAGGAGGCTTTGGTGAAAGCCAAATCAATTTAAAATCCTTAAGAAAAGCCTAACTATTAATCCCTTGGCCACATCTAATAATATTTTGGGGGTTTGATAGCAAAGAGTGTAGATTGTCTTCATTTCTTCATAGTAATTGTGCTTAATCTTGATAATCTTGTTGACGAAGTAATATGTTGATGATCTAGTGTAGATGATGATGTGGTGAATGCTCAAGTCTTCTTTTTCCTGCACACATTAAACATACTTGGTTAGTTTTGCTTTGCGTAAACTGTAATCTATCATCTTTAAATTGTAAATCTTGTAAGTGATTGTACATGGTACTCTTTTATTGAGTTATTCTTTCTTGTATGATTGTAACTTGTAATCTTTTGTAATAAACCACCCTTTAACATAGTTGACCCCTTGCCCAATTTCTAGGCACTAGTCTTAGTTGACCTAGGGAAGGGACTTGCTTGTCATGCTAACCCTTGCATATTGCATGGTTGCCTTAGCATCTTAGGATTAGAATCCTTTCTAACCTTAACAAATTAAAATTAACTCCTAGAATCTAACTTAATTCATCTAGTAACTAAGGTCTACCCCCTTTGGCTTCCCTAGGAGTAAGCTTAGACGGAAGAGGTTCCGGTCAAAGTGACAGCGTGGGCTGTGAACCTAGGCATTGTGCCTCCAAGGACACACTGAGTGAGCCGAACTCAACTCACGTGTGTATAAGGACGGCAACAGGAAGAACTTGATGGAGGGTGTATGTGATTATACTCCTAGGGTTTTTAATCCAACAATATCATGAAATAAGCAAGAAGAATGCATATTTTCCTTACCAAACAAGAAGATTGCGAGATCAAGCCCTAGTTTCACCAAGATAAAACCATCCACAAGCAAGAACAAGAGCTTTCAAGAGGTGCGCACCACTTAGCCTCATCCATTCACCAAGACATAACACCAAAACTCATTTGCAAGAGAGAGAGATACCAAAAATGCTCAAGTCTAGCGAAAATTTCAGCCATTAGTCTTCTCACAATGGGAGAGCTAAGTCAAAATGAGATACAAATGATCTCTATTTATACAAAATGTTCTAGAACATGTTTGTCCACAAAACTTAAAGTAAAACACAAGAAAAGGGGTCAACATCCCTTATATTGCCCCTTTACAAAAGAAATATTATTTAATTCATGTTTTGCACATAAGACAAACCCTAGAAACATGACGTCACCCTTCTTTTGGGCAACGTTTGGCACTTTTGTTCAAGTCGTTGAGTTGGAGGAGGGAACGCTAGGCCTCCAAAGGCCAATAATCTTCAACCAAAGCCTTTCTTCCACAATCCATGGGCCTCTTCCTTCAAAACGTGCCAAGTGTCCATCATCGCCACAAAATCCTAGCCCTAAGGTGACGTCAAGCCCTCAAAAGGTGACGTTTTGGCCCTTTCAAGCAAGTCGTTTGGCATGTAGGGGTTGGGTAAGATCCTCCAAGGTGTCCTCTAGGCCTCCAAAGGCACGTCATCATCATTCGGAGTGTGGGCCCTTGGCATCCAACCTATGGGATTCAAGCCCCATGGAAGCCCAAGTTAGGCTTGTTCCTCCAAAACTATCCACCACCTAGGTCCTGCAAAGACAAATGGATATGCCCTCTGAGGATCTCAAGTCAAATGCATCATGACGAGTAAATCAAATCAATAAAAGAGCCATCTAAGCATGTACATCTAAACTACCTCATCAAAAATAAACAAATGCTCAAAGACTCTATGCAATTTGTCAAGTTTAAGTATGGGAGGGTTGATCAAAACGACCTATTGGGTGAATCGTTCCTCAAGTTTAGGGGTGTTTCCCAAGAGGACCTCCTTCTAAGTCATGTGGATGAGGTGTTATGGATAGGGAGAAGACTTTTGGGCATGGGGTTCATAACATACAAGGGGTTGTAGTGTCTCATCTATGGGTGCCTTTGTAAAGGGTGTGTTGCACCTTCGTTTTCAATGCAACCTTTTTCCAAGCCCATTTATTGTCTTTTATTCTTTTAAGATGTTTCCAGGTTGAAGCCAAGGTGGGGCTTCTACCTAAGCATGGAAAATTGTGCCCATCTTGACTCTACCCTAGTCACATTATGCTTCCCCAAGTTGAAAACATGTGTGGGGCTTCTACCTAAGCATTAAAAACAGTGCCCACACATGCTCCACCGTGGTTGGCATTTTGTATTAGTTATTTTTCACAGGTCTCATCAGTTTCTTATGAGAGACATTTCATTTCCTCGGGATCCCTAGGCGAGCATCTAGAAGGTTAATGATGGATTTTATCTTTTGCCAGCTACAAGCCTCTTGACCTTCAGCCCCTTCTTCCCATGAAATGAGGAACAACCCCTTCTTGGGTCAGTATACTCGAAAATCCCAAAAGGTAAGGAGATGAGGGGATGAAGTGTGGAAAGTGACAAGTATGGTCGGGAATGGCATGATGAATCGTCAAGAGGACCTCCCAGTAGTAAACCTATCCCTAAGGGTGACCCACTTGCTAGGGCGCAATGTTAACCACCAAAGTAAAACAAGGCAAAGAGCATAATGTCCAAGCAAATGTTACATAATCAAAAGCAGTAATAGATGCAACAAACTCAAATGCCTCAAATATTGAAATGACACTCACCATAATACCTGGCTTGTACCTCATGGAGCAAGACCCAATGTCCTCTAGAAGCCAGTTGATGTGGTGGATATCGTCGTGATGAACCTGGAGTTGTTGTGGTGAGGTGGGTCTCTGTCTGTGCAAGTGGACAGTGTTGGTCAGGCTATCTCTCGGTACTCCATGTCTGCAACCTAAGGGCCTCAAGACATCATCTCCTTAGTTATCTCTAGGAGTTGGGGATAACACACCTTAAATATAAAATTAATAAATCATTTAAAATTTATGTTTTACTAAAGCTAATACTCCATCTAAACTTGAGCCTCGATTCAATAGCTTTAGTAATCCTAACCCTAGGGATACCCCCTTGTGTCAGAGGAGAGCTGGCCTAAAGTGAAAAGAGGTGCTATTGTGGTGACAGTGATAGCCCTCTTGAATTACCTTTATGGTTGCACCCCTTATTTGGCCATCGTAACTTAAGTGCAACTTTGAGCAGTAACACCATCTACATCAAAAACTTAGATAACTTCCTCCTAAAGCAGGGAGAAAGTAATTAGCACCTTGGCCTAAGGCTTGGAGATTACTTGTGCTCATCATATATTGTAAATATTAATTGTTTAGCTCTATCCTTTGGTGCAATATTTATTCCTTGGAGTAATGTTCGTCCTTACTGTGTCCAACTATATTTGTAACTTCCATATAGGGGTTAGAATAGTGTCTTTTCTAGATTATAGACAGATATGTAAGGGGCAAATGGATGTAAGGAGTCTTCCCTCTATTTAAAATCCCTCACATTTCATGTAATGGGCAAGCTGAGTTTCTCTGAGTTAATAACATTATTTGTCTTCCTCGGCACAGTATGCTCTCCAACAGTTGAAGTTTACCAACTTCTCATATTGCTTCATCTCAGCTCATCATCTAGATCTTTTGCAAGAACCAAAAATAGTCCCACCTCATTAAGGCATATTTCAAGCACACTAAGACCTCCAATGATGGAAGCCATAGCTTTCACTCTAAGAAATCCAATAACGCATATTCAAAACATGGTTCCATTTTACCATAAATTCACCCCACAACTACACTAGCCAGTTATCTAGTTATCTTAGCTACTGACTGATCTTTTTGTTTTTCCATTTTCTAACAAAAGTATCTGGTAAAGAAAGCCAAGGTGCCCAGATTATGAAAACTAAAACATATAGCAGCCTATATATGTCTAAGGTTTCAGGAACTCTAAACTACATATCTCATGGCCTATATCTTCATTTCCCTTCTACTTAGATATCTAGTTGACCCTCTTGCTCATCACACAAAGAAAATAAAGGGAACATGCAACTGTAGAAACTCATATGCAAAGAAGAACAATGAAAGCCCTATTATGTGATCAACCAGCCAAACACATTAAAAACTCAAACTGAAAAACATCACTAACTTGTAGATGGTGTGCATGCATGCAGGAGAGTTAAAGCCCAAGAAGTAAGCATCATTATAAATTCCTTGCATAGAGTCTTCAGTCAGTTCAGTCAATCTTATTACATAGTGGTATAGGGGGAAAATGATAGCTGACAAGTTGTAGAAATTCAGAAAGTAGAAATCAAAATGAGAAGTGATTATAAAATGCTAGAAGGTTTCATTAGTTAACCCCATACTATATGTTGACCATATAGAAAATTGAACAAAAAAAGAAGCAAAGCAGGTCATATGATGTAACTACCTTACCACACAAAGAATCTATTCTAGTTGATAAGTGTAACTTCTGTTGCTTGGATTTGATGCAGGATAGTTAAAGCCCAAGAACAAGAAGATGTCAATAGTCACCAATGGACACCCAAACCTCTTGCTACAAGGTATCAAATTTACACCACACTGTTAGTTGTTAAACCTATTGGATCCCCCCAAAGGCTGCTTAAAATGTTTCCTTGGGCAACAACAGAGAAGTACAATAGAATTAAGTGAAGTGTATAATGCTCTATTAAAAATATTAAAGGCAGCTTACTTAGTTGAAGAGGAAGTCAATTACTAAAAGAGAAAGGAAACATTGAATGTTAAAACCTACGACAAAAGAATCCCCGTTCTTCAGGTCTCCAAATAAGGCAGCATTAGTAATGTGATGGTTTGCTACAGACAAGAAAAGTATAATGAGAATGATACAAATAAACAAAAGCCGGACAATAAAATGAATAAAAGTATGACTAAATTATTGACACAGAAGAGAACCAGGAATAGAAGAAATTACTATATGGCTACAATTTACCTCCCCGTACATTCTTCTAGCTTCTTCATATTGTTTCTTGAGCTCCTTGTTTTCCGGTTCTAACCTCAATGCAAACTCAAAGTCTGTAGTCACAGATTTCCAACCTCAAAGGTCTGCCTCAAAGAAAAGTGTAATAGGGAAACTGGCTTTGACAATCCTCTCTCTCTGATCAGTAAAGAATCCATACTTACCATCTATGGCATCTAGAAGTTTCCCAAGCTCCTTCTTAGCTGTACCACGACGAGAGTATGCTTTTACATACCGATCATCCAAATCTATGGCCTCTGAACAATCATACTCAGCCTCCTCAAACCTGGATGATCACATCCAAATGAGAGCCATGTTAATGAAGCAACAACATTTTCACAACCCAAAAATAATTATCTTAAAACTTCAAGATGTTGAGATCCACAAAAGAGAGAGAGGATCAAATGGAACCAAACAGAAAACCCTAATTCTGCAAAAAGGTAAAGATAAACCAGCACAAGTTCCCTACAGAGAGAAAGCACAAGTGCACTATAGCAACAAAACCAAGAACAAGTGTGCTAAGAAGAAAAACAACCCATGAATAGTAGACCACAACACTATGTAGTGCCTGTAGGCTAAATCACTTGTATAAAGAATGAACAAATGATCACAAGATGTATGAAATTACAAATAAGAGTTGTGTATATGTACACAACTCAAGGGATAGGGGACTTTCCCCAAGAGGAGTTATGAGTGTAATATACCTAAGGTGTATTACAACTAGGGTTATAAATTTGTAATGTAATAAACATAAATATATATAAATATAAATAATATTAAAAACTAATGAAAAGACACATCCTAATGAAAGGACGTATCTTCTAGTGAAAAGGCACCCCCGCTTAGGTATTTATATGGGGCCCTCATTAGTAGTTAATCATCATCCTTCATACTTTTATTCAATATGTTATTTTAACCAGATGAATTATTTTATATTATTCCATTTATTTTGGATATTTGTGATATGAATCAGATTGGTTCATTACAAGTGGTATCAGAGCGGTTGTTCTACCAACCTGTGGTCAAAAGTTATTTTTGCTAGTAGCAATACTGGACCAATGGTCCATCCGTTAAGGAATTGTTGGGAAAAGAATCACTCACATAAATAAACAATCCAGGCCCAATTTAAAAACAAATACAAAAAAGAAAGAGAAAAAAGAAAAAGAAAAAAAAAGGAAATACAAATATCTCTTTACATGGAGGATAAGTTTTATCTTTTTACGTGGCGGAATTTTTGCAAGGTGGAAAAAAAAAGGAAATACAAATATCTCTTTACGTGGGGGATAAGTTTCATCTTTTTATGTGAAGGAATTTTTGCAAGGAGGAATAAACAAGGAAATACAAATATCTCTTTACGTTGAGGATATGTTCTATCTTTTTACGTGGAGGAATTTTTTTATGGAGTAAATGAAAAGTGAAAAGGTGAAAATATTGGTAGCTTGCCAAATTATTTGTACATGAAAGAAATTTACACAATAGTCAAACTATTTTTTAAGTTAAACCATATATAAGGGTACCAACTTAAGCGCCAAAATATCTTCTTATCTAGTAGAGAAGAAAAAGTGGATTTATAGTTATAAAATTATTAAGGGATTATAAAACGATTCAAGTCAAGGAAGGATATTATTTGTGGTGGTAAGAGTTTGAGCTCTTGGAAAGCATCTTGCAAACTCTGAGTAGCTGGATATTCTATTCTAAGTACAAAGGTTACACTTGGAGGTTAATACCTCCCACAGCTACCAAAACATCAACACTCCATCTTAGCTAGGGAGGTATTAAATGTAATTGTCTCAAACACATCCATCCATCTCACATGGCATGGACAAGACTGGCATGATCTTGCAGACCAGTCTACAGGTAGCATCACCATAGCCACACATGTTATCTCATGATCAAACAAATCATGTCACAAGTATCACCACCATAGCCACACATGCTATCTCATGATCAAACAGATCACATCACAAGTATCACATGCTCTGTCATAGTCACACACACAGACTATTTGATGGTCATGTCACAGTCCTGCATCTGGGGTCTCATCATCCTTTCGTGCTTTATGTCATCACGGGGCTTTAGCTAGTTCATACAAAACTAGGCAACTAGCCAACTCACACAAAATATGGCATCTAGTTCATACAGAACTAGTAACCTCGCCAACTCACACAAAATCCGGCATCTAGTTCATACAGAACTAGTAAACTCGCCAGCTCACACAGAATCTAGCATCTAGTTCATACAGAACTAGTAACCTCGCCATCTCACACAAAATTTGGCATCTAGTTCATATAGAACTAGTAAACTCGCCAGCTCACACAAAATCTGGCATCTGGCATCTAGTCCATCACTTGCCACCTCACTCCAATGTCATGCATGCGGATGTCTCCTCATGCATGCATCCAAATCCTACCACTTGTCACTCCCAAAAGCTGCCACTTGTCACCACCTAAAGCTACCACATGTCACCTTGCATGGATGCCACGTGTGACCCTGCATGACTCACTTCTAAAAATAGAAAGTGCTTGCATGTCAACAAAATTAGGCTCATCGGACTTTGTTTTCTACAAGGAGTCCGAATATGTACTCAAATTTCACATGCAAGCCTCTAAACTGGAGCTACTGAAGAAAGTATCATGCATGTATTCCAGAAGAAGTTCAATGGAATCCTAAGCTCGCAAGGACTCCGAATATATAATCAATACTGCCATGCGAACCTCCAAACTTTGCCTCCTAAAAAGTAGGAGAACTGCTAAAAATAGAAATCTTCTCCAAACTGATGAAAAACCTGTATAATGTCCCTAGAAACCAACTATAAACCGGGACCATTTCACTGAACCATCTTGCATCTGAACTCTATGTGAACTAACCTTTAACTCATGAAAGCTATATCTGGAATCAAACTCTGAACACCAGCTTGATGGAGTAAGTTGGCTCTTAACCCTCCAGTTTGCAAAGAATAAAATCTGGGGGTTAATATGAAGCAACTTGAAGATTTTAAGAATCCTCGGGCATAAGTGGCAACAACAAGAAGAGATAAAAAATGGGCAATGATTTGAAATCTTAACACAATGATTTGCGATTCCCTTAGAATCACCATGCCTTTGGCCAACTAGATGACAATGTCTTTAGTACCTAATTTGTTCAACATGTATCTCTATCACCTGTTGCAATTTTAATGTCTTTATTTTTTCTTCCTCCGTACTTTCCAGGATATGATTTCTACATGCAATCTTATCTTTCTTGCTGAGACCCATCAAAGCTCTAAGAGGGAACTCCTACCAATTATGAGTTATCATTGGAACTTGACTTTTAGACATGAGACACGGTGATCTGGAAGGGTTCACAACTCTACCTCTTATATGGGGTGCCAGTACTAGCTTCAAATGAACACTAAGGTAAATGTGATATAAATGAGCTCACCCCACCTTTCAAGATGTCTTCATCGCAGTTCATAATTTTCCTTTTTCCTCCTCAAACTATGGTTCACACTGATAAAGATCCATTTATTTATTTATACCCTAGGATTTCTTAATATCCTTGCATGGGTGATATTATTCTTCTGCACAATTTCAATATTAACACTACGACCCTTTAGATGTCAATAAATGACCTGATCAAGGATGATTTCTATCTACAAGAGATGAACTCGAAACTAATTTTATTGCAAACGTGTTCAATGAATGAACTTAGCCACTCAAGACAGATTAGAGACACCCTCTCCAATTAGTTGAATCCCATGGTCTCTTTATCCTAAATCGGCTACCCAACTATCTCGATTCAAATAAGTACACTTGCTTCCCTCACAATCGTTGGGCTAGTGTGGTCGATTATGACTTGTCCAACAAGACTTTGATCCACCATATTCAAAAATTTTACATTTCCAATCAGCATCCCATTGTCAACCATGACTATCCCACCTTCACTCTTTTGGGGCCTTCCCCTTCCTCTCCCTACCTCCCCCAATGTCCTCTAACAACCCACATATCATTGTTCATTTGATAATTCATACGTCACGACCAATGCATCCAACTCTCTCAACTTATTTCTAACTTATTTTCTCTCTCTACTGCCACCGACAAGTGTCACATTTTATTTCAAATCCTTTGGGAGGCCACCCTTCATTCCTATCCACATACCATCCACTTGCCCAAGTTAGTCCACCCTTTCATGAATTGTCCTATGAATCGTTGGTATGATGAGAAGTGTAAAGCTATAGAGAAGTATCGTCGCTTTGTTTTGTCCAAGATCCATCTTTTATTTTGGAGATGCTTATAGAGTATTAACATCTCCTCTAGTGTAAGAAACATGATTTTCTCGCTTTTGGATGGTGAAAGATTCTAATAGCCCTCCACACCTTCCCTAACACCTTTTGGCATACAATCCTCCCTAAGAAATGGTGGAAGTTTCTAATAGCCCTCCACACCTTCCCTAACACCCTTTATCATACACTCCTCCCTAAGAAAGGCACCCCAAGAAATTAATCCCCTGTTGTGTATGTCTCACACCACATCCCCTTATGATGTGCCAAACCAGTCCTCTATGCTTGAGACCTCTCCTCCAATCTCTTACCACTTATTTACACCAAAAGATATTATGAGATCTTTTTAAAAACTAAGCACTAGTAAAGGTACTAATGGTGAAGCACTTCAAAGTTCAAACTAAGTTCCTCGCATATGATGTAAACTCTCTTCTTTTCCCATTGTCAATCTCTTTGATAATATAGTTTGGTTAGATTTTTCTCCTAGCTCACAACCCTATTTTTAAATCAGGGGACAATTTAGATCCAAATAATCATTGGGCTATTATGATAGGGCAATACTTTTAACAAGCTATATGTTACAATCTCACACATGTTTTCTAAACAATGAGATAGACGTATATTTAAAGCTATAGACTATGCATGGTTTACAAGAGATTACCAAACTATTGTTCACATCCTCCCAATTTGAGTTGACATTAAAGAGGTTATGCAGTAGTCATATAAGGTCTTTTCCTACAAAGTAGACATTAAAAAGGCCTTTTATCTTGTGTCAAGCACTCTTTGTTTCCAAGGTTGTGTGATATTAGCATCTTTAAGACATTCATTAGGGTTATCATGAGGCTCTATGAGAAAGTTGTGGATTACTTCTAGGAAACTTGTTTTCTTTCTGACTCTATCGAGAGTACTATTAATGTTCAATAGGGATGCCTCATCTCCCCAACTTTATTTGGGATTTACATTGAGAAGTTTAAGAAATTCCTCAAGGAGAACACACATGTGGATGACAATTGTAGCTTACGTCTTAGTTGCATTGGTTCTTTTTTTTATTATGTGGTCCTACTAGCCTCCTCTCCTGAGCACTTACTGAGACATCTTGATGCCCTTGCCAATTTTTATGATTGTCGATCACATGTTGTTGACCTTATAGCAAGACTAAGGTTGTGGTGTTAAACACCTCCAAGAGATCTCTCTAGATTTCACTTCTTTAAGGGGGAGTTGGTTGAGATTTCCATAGCCTAAATTACTTGGGGGTTTAGCTTATTGGTCCTACATTCAACATACAAACAACGTCCAAATCCCAACTCAATAAGATGTACACATCTCTATTTGTGCTTAAGCACCAGTGTTTCCATGAAAACTTTTAGGATATCCCTTCAACGATGCACCTCCTTCACATGATTATTAAACCCATTATTCTTTATTGTTTTGAGGATTAGGGCCCAAGCATATAGCCTATTGTTATCACGATTTGAGAGAATCCAAATTTCAAACCATTATGCTCCAATGTATAATTCGTTGCAAATGGATTATTCCTCAAAACATTGACCTAAACAAATTTGGCACCCACCCCTTTCATCTTTAGAGTAAATTAGGCTTATCACTTTTGCTCACAAGCTCTAATCCTTAGGTGACTCAACCTCAAGCTGGGACGGATACTTGTATTTATTGATGATTGCAGCGTCGTGAGACATCCTCTAGGATACGTTCTCCTCTGTGACTGAGTTGAGTCGACCTGAGAGACAGCCCAGTGTTGGGCATGCCCACGTGATGGGGCATCGTTCTCCTCTGTGTGAGAGTTGAGTCGTCCCCCAATGGTTGGGGCATCGTTCTCCTCTGTGTGAGAGTTGAGTCGTCCCCCAGTGGTTGGGTGTGCCCATGTGATGGGTGTATCGTTCTCCTCTGTGTGAGAGTTGAGACGATGTGATACTCCATATGATTCTCCTGTGGACTCAGTTGAGATAGAGATCTGTTGAGTATGACGTCCCTGTGGTAGAGCACAGGTGGACGTGTCCCTAGTGGTTGAGCACTAGTGGACGTGTGGATCCCTTGCTATGTTGTCCAAGTGTAAGATTTGCTTGTAACCCTAATTGTGATGTAAAGGGTACAAGTCGACCCCACCATATGTGAAACATAATTAAGGTTTTCTGTTATAATTAATTATATTTCTGAATTATTGAGGTCGGCCCTATTGTGCCAATAAACACACCTATTGATGTGTCTAGTCTAGTATAAATAGAGGTGATTTCCCCATTGAGGAAACACACTTGTCATTTGGAAATTTCAGCAAGTACATTTTAGGGCTGAAGTGTGCACCTCTCTTGGGCGCAAGTTTCAAGGTTGTAAAGCACCCTCTTATGTGCATTAGGGTTTTATGGTTGGGGGATCTTCTCTTGAGAATATAGCAAAGGATTGTTGGGTTTTCTTCCCTTGAGTAGAAGGGTTTCCCAGGATATTTCTTGTGTTCTTGTGCATGGTATTTCTTCTTGTGATCTTGATTATTACAGCACTTGTGTATGGTGTAGCTGCAATTGTATATGGTTCAAGTACATGCTAAAATGAAATAAACCTCATACTTGGGCCTAGCATAGTGAAAATTCAACATGGTATCAAAGCTTACGACTTGAAAGAAGCCATTGCACAAGCCTTCAAAGCCAATTGTCCTCTTTTCTGCAATCTGTACGGCTCTCCTAGGGTTTCCAGAAAAAGTATGCCCCTCTCTTTTTGGGTTGTTTCAGCACCTTCCACTGAAACGTTGGGGCTAAAAATAGCATAGGAGTGTACGGCCTCCTTCAGCGCACCTCCAGCAACTTTCAGATTGCATTTCTGAGAATTTTGGATTTTTGACCCTAGGGTTTCGCAATTTTCTGCATAAATTTTGGTTTTAGGGTTT
>SNQJ01S0042333.1:68849-100108 GCA_010110895.2 Picea sitchensis | reverse complement strand
GAGAGAGAGAGAGAGAGAATTATTTGTGTGAACAAGAATGTGTGTGTGTTCCTGTTTCTAATAATATGCACGCATTTTAGGAATGCACGTGCTTTCTTAAAGCATGCACGATATTTGAATTTAAATTTTTTTCAAGCGGGAGTCACAACTCTAACATACGTGTTTGCTAAGTTGGTTTCCTTGAATTTAGGTTCAGGATGACACACCTAGTGGTTCAGTCTGCAAATAAATAAAAACCTCCACTTTTATGAATTCCTCTCCATATCTCTATCTTTGACATTATTTTTCTATAGGCTACACAATTCAATTATTGAAGAAACTAAAAACACATATAGAGTTGGTTGTGAAGTGTAACATCCTGGTTCTAACCCTTATAAACTATAATGTATTATGTAAATATGACTTAGGTTGGTGAGATGGTAAAGTTGAAAAGGGGGAAGAGTGCCTAGGAAATGTAACACTTCCTATACATTAATAAAATACACCGCTGGCTACAATACCGACAAGGACAGAAGAGATAGGGGGCTATGATTCCACGAGAGAGGGGGCTTGAGGGTCTAAGTCTTGTTATTATTATTTTATTTACCCATAATTGATTTTATGGAGAAGAGGGGGTTACATGAGCTTCTTGGGAGGGAGGCCATGTGGATCTTGTCTTTATGTAATTATTTAAATATCCCTTGGGGGATATTTTGGATTCGTTCTTCCCTTGGTTCATCCTCTTCTCATTGGTTCACTTGTTCTTCTTCCTCTTCACTCACTACTTCCATTTCATGTTCTCTTGGGATGAGCATGGAAACGAATGGAAGGAAGAGGAGAGCCATCGTTGAATGGCTGTAATGATTTATTGATCATTCCAGGAGGGAATGGATGCATGTGTGCATGAAATTGATGGGAGTTCAGATGTAACTGTCCACAATTGAGAGTCCTTGGAATTTCCAGTAGGGAGATTTCGTGACCAGTAGCATTGGATCCCTAGATAGAAATGGAACAACCTCAGGGACTGTATGGTAGAGAAAGGTGTTCATTTCTTGGGGTTGTGCAGGCTAAGGGGGAAAGAGATATGGAAATTAGGATTTCTATGAGGTTGGGAAACCTGAGAGCTACTTAGCCAAGTATTGTGTATTTAGACTTGGCCTAGGACCTATCCTTATGGATTCATAGCCATCGCTTGGGGGTGACCTGTTGTTGAGAGTAAATGAACAACAACGTCTATGGTTTGGAGGAACGTCCTTCGTCCGTAGCCAATTGGTGAACGTTTACTTGCAAAGTTAATTGCTCTTTGTGTTTTCTGTTTAATGTATTCCACTGTCTATTTAATTATCTCTGAGATATGTATTCTAATGTGCATGTCTGTTGGTTATTTGTTGTTCATGGCACGATGTTTATCTCTTTTACGTAGTGGCATGGATCTTGTCTTATGCATGTGTTGTGCATGCTCCTAACATTGTTGAGAAACCCTTTGTCTTCGAATTAGAGATCAGAGAACTGAGTCTTGGGACTACAATGTGCCTAGCCTGCGGGTGGTAGGGTGTGTTGTAGCTTGTTTAAGTGGCGTAGCCCGGCCTATGGGTGGTCGGGTATGTTACAGATTGGTATCAAAGCTTCTGGTTGAAACACCAACCAATATGGGCCCGATCTATTGGTCAGAGTCTTATGGTTGAGATCAAATTCTGACCGTGAAGTTGAAAATCTCAGGAGGAATGGCATTGCAAAATCTACGCAGGAGTTAGATCGTTAGAGATTAGTTGTAAGGGGTTCGAAGGATCATGACCATCCCCTTCGAATTCAGGAGCGATCTCCACTGTAGGATCAGGAGATATCTGGGATCGTTGGATCGAAGGATAGGTGAACAAGGGTCGTCCGATGTAAAGGAAGCAAGGGTAAAGGTCACAACCGTCAGATCCCATGGGAGAGAGAGATAAACGGACAAGAGGCATTACGGGGAACCAAGTTTCATGAGAGATAATTTCCCAAAGAGGTCCCGCAATCCAAACCATGTTTTCACCAAGGGGTTATGTGTCAACATCAGGATAATTGTGGGGAGAAAAGCGGGTTACTCTGAACCGTCGATGTGTGCCCCCGCAAATTGAAAGGCATGTAGTGATGTGACATGTTAGTACTCAAGAGACAAACCTTTGAAGAGAAGAAGTAGTCAGGGACCATCGATCTGTAGGAGAGAACGCATCAACCGATCATGTGCTTCGGGTGAAAGCACTCTAGGAAAAGGCGAGCAAGGAGAAGTTGAGAATTGATATTTATAGACCCCAGAGATCCGAAGTGAATTGTGGTCGTCTCATGCAGGAGGACACGCGATAGAAATATGAAAACTTCGGGGAAAAGCGAAGGTTCAGAGTTGATTTCTATGAAGTACGAAGACCCAAAGAAATCATAGCCATCAATCCGTGGGAAACACACGTCGATAGATCGCGAGCTTCGGATAAAAACATTTCAGAAAAAAGTTGAAGTTTGAGTTTTCCAAAGTCCGAAGGCCCGATGGAATTGCAGCCGTTGATCCTTGCAGCAGTAACTTCCGAAGTCCCGAAGTCCAGGGTTAATATGGGTCGTACGATAAGGGAGACACATGGCGGCAATTTGGCCAGTTCTAGAAATCGAATTTTGGGAGAATTGGAAGTCTGCTAGTGTGGAAACTCCCAAAGTCCCAAAGCCCGAAGAGCTGAAGTCGTGGGGCACGATGACATCATTAGGAGGTGATGTGGACCCCAAAATTTTCTAAGTGACATGGATTTCGGACATCATCGAGGATGATGTGGACACATGGGATGTGTGCCACATGTCAATAAGTTTTGAGCATGCAGATGATTGAAATTTCATATAGGACGTGACATGTGTCACTCGCCTAATTGGACCACGTGTTCGCTTACAGTATTTCACTACGTGGCAATGGATCATGGACTTCGTAGAAATTACTCTGAGATTTTTCAATTGAGAGTTGAAACTCCTGAAACCCGGAGAGCTAGAGACCCGAAGTAAACGTCGACTGTTGGATCTTCTGAAGTAAACCTGAAGCATCAGATTAGGAGAACAAGTGGTGTGAAGCTGTGGATTTCGGGTAAAGACCCGAAGTAAACATTGATTGTCGGATCATTCGAAGTAGACCTGAACTGTCAGATCAGGAGAACAGGTGGCATGAAGCTGTGGATTTCGGGTAAGGACCCAAAGTAAATGTCAATCATCATATCATCCGAAGTAATTCCCCACGGTCCGATTCAATAGGACGCGTGGCTGAATCCCGTGTATCTCGAGGGAATTAAATTTTGATATTTGAGAATTCCGAAGTCCGAAATTCCGAAACGACCACAATCGTCGATCTGGGAGAGGTAAATCTAAACTGTTGGTTCCCAAGAGGTAGATATTGAACGTATGTTTAGAAGCACCGTCAAGATCACAAGTTCAATGGTCACCTCACATTGCGGGGACGGGAGGTGCTCGAGCTTTACGAAGTTGAGGGTAGGCCGCAATAGAGACCATGGTTTTGGAAAAAGGACATGTGGTGGCTTGAGGTAAATTACGAGGTGAAAATTACTTTGGTTCCAAACCACCTTTGAGCATGACCACAATCACGCGTCTGCATGAGGTTACCGCCTAACGTCACATCTAAGGAGGGGCCAAGAGAAAAAGGAGCTAGTGCCAACTCTAAGATTTTTTGCAAGGGCAAAGGAGAAGGTTGTGGGGGCCATAAAACCTATGCTAGAAATCCATAAGGGCCTGTGTTTATATACAAAATGAAACCATTGAGGTTTCGGAGAGCCAATTCGGCTCGGGATTGAAGACTCTTGACTGGGAGGTTGTGTGGCCTTAGGAGAAGGGGGCCTGCATTAAGAAACAAAGGGAAAATAAGAGGAAATGCTCAAATCAATAAGACCATGGTTTTGTGCATATGGTCATATGTAAATGGTTTGAAGGAAGCGCCTCATAAATATTTAATTCGACAGAGAGTTAACACTAGAATAATACAGGGAATTGATAAAGGGTCAAAATATGATATGTTTGTGAACTGGGAACACAACAGAAGCATGAGTACGATATAATGAGACGATCCATGTCTGTGATAAACTTATTAAGACAAAAGAACCGACACACAATCATGATTAAAAAAGAGTCCATTCATATAAAAAGGGAAAATGATATTAATTAAAGAATAATAATATCACTTAAATGAAAAGGTACTTGTAAATTTAATTGACAATTTTTGTAAGATATGTATAGTTCTAACAAGATGGTTGCTTGTAGGTTTATCAGGATTAGAGGTATAACCAAATCAATTCAAGAATAGGATCATATGTTAGGGTCATGGAGGCATGACTTTTCCTACAAAAGTTGGATGAGGTACTACAAAAGAAAGAATCCTCACATGGGACATGAAGCTAGCAGATGCATGTCATTAATGGGCATAGAAAGGAAAAGTAAGGCTCCATAGCCTTGAAGGTAGATATGTGTAGACAGTTGCAAGCTTGATGTGGAAGGAAACAAAGAGCTTAAGAGGTGGTGTGTGAATAATATCTATGTGTCAAGCATAGGAGTTCCAGGGAAGGATTTGTTAGATATGACTTATCTACTATCTAAAATCTTAAATCAGAGTTCACAGTGGAAGCAAGATGCCAATGCAGAGGAATTGGAATGCTCTCTCACTTCAAAAGTGGCTCTGAATGAAAATGGATTTCCATTGGGGAATGGTACTAAGTGGGAAAGAATGGCCAGATGGAACATGGATGGAAAAGTGTTTAGACCCAGGGAGCCATAGCGCAGATGAGAAGAATGGGATCATGCAAGGCATCAAGGATCTAAAGGAATTCAAGGACAACCAACTACAAAAGAAATAGATAAATAAATAAGTGAATTGAAACAGAAATGCACTAGAGTGCATGAAGCATTCAATGAAGTTAAATTGCATATGCATTAGTAGGCATGTTGACAGTAAATGCTTGATGCATATAGATGTGTAATTTTTCATATGTACATGCTTTGATATGCATATAACATGCTGGTGAACTTAGAATAGTCTGTTTTTATGAAATAATGTTTGAGTATGACTAAAGGATGGATTATGTATTCAGGAAAAATGATACAACAGGGTTAAATATGTGGATGTTGTTGTTGCTTATAATTTCCATCAAGGTGAAGACCCATGAGGATGGCAGGAATGGTGATCAAAATGATGAAGGGGAAAGTTTATGAGCTTCTACAAATATCAGTTGGTCAAACAACAACAAGTAGGCTGGTAACAACCAGGCAGGTATGCATTTAGCTTTTGTTAATGCATACATGTTGAAGGGGATCGAGGTAAGGATTCCCTCAGTTAATTTTCAATATTTAAATTGATATGTAATGGCTGAAGGCCCAGAGTGTGTAAGTGTTGCTGATGCTAGAATGCACTTAGATAAAATTTCAGTTGCATATTATGTTATGATTGGTTATGGGATCATAACTAGGTAATTCAGGAGACATACTCCTTATATAACAATGAATATCCATAGAGCTAGTCATGTGTGAGACCATAATATGATTGGATATGGAAGGGTTATAGCGCTATGTGAATTCTCGATAGTATCTACTGTATATATGATGTTTGGATTGCAACCTCTTTGCCAACACCAAAGAGAACTTAAGGATTATATTCTTGGTGTTGTGTTTGGGTGGAAAAAGAAGGTAACCGAATAGTTAGGCAAGCAATAGGAAGTGTGTGGATGATGTGTTGAATCGTTGGCCAGACCTTCCAATTCATCATGGTGGAATACATGACATAGTTATGTGGTATTATGTAGTCAATGCATGGATGCATTGTGTAGATGTGACCATGGGTATTGGCACATCGAATTATTAATTGTTGCATTATGAAAAGTCTGTGTGAATGATAATACATCTGTATGTAATGATGAGTTAATTCCAATTGATAGTTGGATTAATAGAAGTAATTGAATTATAGTTCTAAACAATTCTAAGAGCACTTTGTGATTTCTTTTTGAATCATTGCCATGAAAATATATATCTTGTACATGAGATATTGACCATTTGTTTGGTTGAGGAATGTTGAAATTGCAGGAGGAAAGGGGTCTGAGATATGGCAGTGTTGTAATCCCATAAAGAAGAACAATTCCTATTGCTTCAAGAGTCAAATTGTTATGAGTAGAATCTCATGTCTAGAAGTTTTATTTTTCCTATATAAAACAATTTTGGGAATTATGATTTGATAATTACTAATGAATTGTTTTGGCTGAATGTAAATTGAATAAATTGCAGGTAGAATGGTCTTGGATATGGCAGGGATGTAATCCCGTAAGGAAGATTGATATCTAAAGTTGCAGAGCCAACCATTATGAGCAGAAAGATAATGCTTGGAAAATTTTATTTTCCAGTATAAAATAGATTTGACATTTATGTTTGAAATGGTTATAATGATATCTCATGATGATTATATGTGTATAATACAAATGAGATGTTGGATATGCAAGATGGAAAGCATGTAAAAGGATAATGTTGTGACATGAGAACCATGTGTCCCTAGAAAACTTCTTGTGCAAGAGAACCTTGGTCAGGCAAGATGGATCACCTGAGGGACTGCATAGCAGAAAAGGGGATGCCTAAGCCTAGGCCTGGAAAGTGAGTGACCACAAGGAAGAGGAGAATTTGATAGCTCTTGATTAGGTTCATGCACACAATGGGTACGTCAAGGAAAACAATGAGCCAAGTTAACGAGACAACCATATGGATGAATATCCATGAAGTGCACAGATAAGTATTGTATTGGATTATGAAAATTTACTCTTACAATATGAGAAAAAATGAGAATTTTATGCACAAATTTTGAACTGACATGCTCGCTAATTTGAAATATTGTAGGAAAACGATGAATTTTAAAGATATAGAAAAGTACCATACTATGAGAGAAAATAAGGTGATGTTGGAGCAACTAAATGACAAAGGCATGGAAGGAAGGAAGTCCAATGGACTTTCTACAACTGGAGTTTTGGAACCCACAACTCTGAAACTTCCTAGCCGAGTGCACTGAAGCTGGGGAGAAGTGGAACAACCTGAGGGACCACATGGTAGAGAAAGGGGTTCATTTCTTTGGGTTGTGCAGGGCTAAGAGGGAAGGAGATATTTTTGGTTGGAACTACTGCCAGAAATATAAATTCTAAAGATCATCATACATGTTTTGGGTCAGAATGCCTATGCATACATGTTTTAGGCCAGAGTGCCTATGTATATAAGATTGGGCTGGATTTCCTATGTGAATTAAGGCCAGAGGTCCTGGAATTGTAATTTTAATAACATTGGAATGGTGTTGTGCATTGAGGATACTGCCAAAATAAGGGGACGGGGATGTAACATCCCGGTTCTAACCCTTATAAACTATAATGTATTATGTAAATATGACTTAGGCTGATGAGCCAGTAAAGTTGAAAAGGGGCCAGAGTGTCTAGGAAATGTAACACTTCCTATACATTAATAAAATACATTGTTGGTTGCAAGACCAACAAGGACAAAAGAGATAGGGGGATATGATTAGAGGGGGCTTGAGGGGATAAGTCTTGTTATTATTATTTTATTTACCCATAATTGATTTTATGGAGAAGAGGGGGATACATGAGCTTCTTGGGAGGGAGTCCATGTGGCTCTTATCTTCATGTAATTATTTTAACATCCCTTGGGGGCTGTTTTGGGGTCGTTCTTCACTTGGTTGGTCCTCTTCTCATTGGTTCACTTTTTCTTCTTCCTCTTCACTCACTACCACTAGTTCATGTGCTCTTGGGCTGAGCATGGAAACAAATGGCAAGAAGAGGAGAGCCATTGTTGAATGGTTGTAATGATTTATTGATCATTTCAGGAGGGAATGGATGCATGTGTGCATGACCTTGATGGCAGTTCAGATGGAACTGTCCACAGTTGAGAGTCCTTGGAATTTCCAGTAGGGAGATTTTCATACTAGTAGCACTGGAACCCTGGAGAGAAATGGAACAACCTCAGGGACTGCATGGAAAATAAAGGTATTCATTTATTGGGGTTGTGCAGGCTGAGGGGGAAAGAGAGCGGGAAATTAGGATTGTGGTGAGGTTGGGAAACCTGAGAGCTACTTAGCCAATTACTGTGTATTTAGAATTTTCCTAGGACCCATCCTTGTGGATTCATAGCCCTAGCTCAGGGGTGACCTTCTGTTGAGAGACAATAAACAACAATGTATATGGTTGGGAGGAACGTCCTTGGTCTGCAGCCAGTTGGTGAACGTTTACTTGCAAAGATAAGTGCTCTCTGTGGTTTTTTTTAATGTATTCCACTTTGTATTTAATTATCTCTAAGATATGTATTCTAATGTGCCTGTCTGCTGGTTATTTGTTGTGCATGTCATGGTGTTTATCTCTTTTATGTTGTGGCATGGATCTTGTCTTATGCATGTGGTGTGCATGCTCCTAACATCGTTGAGAAACCCTTTGTCTTCAAATTAGAGATCAGAGAACCGAGTCTTGGGACTACAATGTGCCTAGCCTGCAGGTGGTAGTGTGTGTTGGAGCATGTTTAAGTGGCATAGCCCAACCTCTGGGTGGTCGGGTATGTTACATGCATATTCCAAATATAGTTTTTTTTTTTTTAATTTAAATTTTTTTACTATTTTTAATCTATTTTTTTCTTGACATATATCAAAATACTAAAATAGATACCTCTTTTATTTCTATTATAATTTTTTCTCAGCTTAACCATTTCTCAAATGAGTTATATGCAAAACTAGAGGAGACCGATACCTATGATCTAAAAAAAATAAAATTGTTTTGATCATGTTAAGACCCTTTTATCCTGCATGAATAAAAGACGTAATTTTAGGCCTATGTTGAAGGAGAGTAGAATCAGTCAACAATAAATAATATAATGAAGGAGAGTATCGTTCAGGGGGTATACTTAACCTGGTAGATATTCTAACAACACTTGCAGGTGTTTGAGGTACCTGGTGCTCCTACTGTTGATATTCTAATAATACTTGTAGGAGTTTGAGGTACCCGGTGCTCCTATTTTTGTACATTTTAATTTTCTAGTACCTTTAGAATTTATTTTTCAATGATCTCATCAAGCACCTGTATTCTGCTTTTTTCTGCTTCAAGCTTCTTTCCCTAACCTTTGTACATGACCTTCTATTGAATATGACATCTTTACCTCCTAATGATTTTGTTATTTTTCATAATCCCATAAGCAATAACCAAAAATCATTAACACCATATCCATCAAAAGTACACTTCTGGATTTTGCCTCAAGCTTTGTTCTATTTTCTTATCAATATGGACAAATGCTTCACAAACCGAAAGCCAAAAAGAATAGTTTTACTCTTTTTCTCGCCCCATTCCTCCTCTTGAATTATACTATCCAAAGAGCTTGAAGGTCCTTCATTTATTAAGAAAACAACCATATCTACAACATCTGCATCTAACTAGGTGAAAACTCGGCATGCACCATAATCCTTTCACTCTCCATGATTGTCCTATTAATCTTTTTTTGACACACCATTTTATTGTGATGTTCTTGGAACCGATTTTTTTTTACGAATCCCATGGTATGAACGTAATCATCAAAATTTTTGTTGCAATATTCACCTCCAATACCTTATCCGAGACACTTCAAACTTTTTCCTGCCTCATTCTCAATCAAAGCTTTCCATTTCTTAAAAGTATCAAAACATCAGATTTTTGTCGAATGCAATAAACCCAAATTTTTTCTTAGTTGCATCATCAATAAAAGTAAATATAATAATTAGAGCCACCAAGAGATGATACATCAAGCTGTCCCCACATCTGTATGCACAAGCTCTTAACCTTTCTGTCTTTTCTTTTTTCCACTCGAAATCCGTAATTTCTTTTGTTTTCCATAAACACAATGTCATAGAAGTCCAAATCAATTTGTTTAAGATCCTGCAACAAATTTCTTTGTGAAGTATTTGCATACCCTTATCACTCATGTGTCCTCGCCTATGATGCCATAGTGTTGTATCTAATTTCAGAAGCAAAGAGAAGAGTCAGGTGATACTGTACATAAATACAATGTGTACCTGGCCTTCTCTCTTCTCGCTATCACCAATGATCCTTTGATGACCTTCCACATCTTATCCTCAGAATATGGATACACAACCTTCATTTGCCAACTGCTGAAATTAGCTCTTTCCTTAAATCTGGAACATGTTTCACCTCTTTAAACAACCATTGGTCTATTTCTCATGTTTTATTTTTACCCTTCCCATTCCAACAATTTTGAATGGTGCATCATCACCCAAATGAACTGTCTCAAAATCACCTTTGAACATAATCTAGAAAATGTTTCCTAAGTGGGGTGCGGTATGAAATGAAGCCCTTGACCTTACTACCCAAGACTCAAAAATATTATTCAAGGTATTAGACCAAAGCATCTTGTAACACATCAATTGCTATATTTTCCCCATTTCCCCGCCCATCTCTTTGTTCTTCTTTGGAGCCTCATAGCCTTTCTTCATATTTTCTTCCCACAATTCCAGCACTTGCTATTTCAAGTCTCGATTGATCTCAGCTCTTCCTAGAATTCTATATATATGTCTCTAAGCCCTTTCCTCTATCCTTCTTTGTCTTCCCCTCTTCTCTCCATGTTCAACGACATTTGATGTCTCACCAGGTTTTTTCCATTGCATTATCCTTTGCAAGGATAACACAAACAACATCATCAAATTTTAAAGTATTTAAACTAAAGACAGAGTTACTTACAACCAAGTCGTGTTCTTTTCTGCAATGAGCACAAAGATTGAATAGCCATGACCTCACTCATCAAAGTCCACTTTTACGTAACTTAGTTGATTAGTAATCAGATTAAATTCATTTAAATGACCTACAATAGACCCAGGGTACCTTCACATATTCATATAAATAATCTTCATTAGAAATCATCTTTTATTGGACGTCGGTGGTTTTTCATACAATTTGGCCAATTTTTCCATCAAACCCTTTTGTTGTCTTTTCTTTGGAAATATTGAAAGCCACCGATGTCGCCAGGCTCAGCCATATCGTTCATAGAGCCTTTCTTTCAAGAATCTCCCATTCTCGTCCTTCATGGCCATCGACTTCTTTGTTACTCCACCCAATGGTAGGAATAGATCCTTCGAAGAGTAAATAATCTTCCATTGCATCTTCCATAACTCGCAGTTTGGCTTAAATTTCTAATTTAAACCCTTCTGACATCTTTCCCACATTGTTCCCACTTCAAACTCAAGAACCCTCTTTTTCCGTGGAGTTACCTTTCGCCTGGAGTTACCAGCTTGTTATAAAAATAGGATCGCTAAGCAATAAAATAAAACAAATGCAAGAAAACAAAACATAGAAGATACAATAATACAAGAGAGGCACTGTGATTATGTGGGAGTTCACCCAAGCAGGGCTACGCCCACTATAGAAATTTCCAGTCCTTCATTTATTATTATCCAAAGAAATGAAGGGAGCCACAACCTACAATGAAACCCGTTGTAATCCTCCTCTTCTTTCTCTCACAAAGGTTCCTCTCTCATACTGGCCAATATTCACCATCACCATAGTCATAATATTTCTCATAAAAGAGGGTTGCCTTCTAGGAAAACAAACCCTAACATAATCTCTAACAATAGATATGCTTAATCTTAGCAATGAACGGTCCAAGATTACAATGAAATTACAATATACATTTATTAAGAATTTTTTCCTTCGTTTGCCTCGGCCTCCTCAACCCTCGCTTTGCCTCCCACTTCAGATTCATCACAGAGGGGGTACCCCCCCTCTGCACTCCCCCGCGTGGAAGAGTGTACATACTTCTTGGGTGTAAATACTTCATGGGGTATAAACACGACTGAAAACAAGGACCTCTGAATCAGGAAGATAACCAGGCTCCACAACCAACAGTTGCTAGGGTCTTTTTCTAATTTCTTATATCTCCCATTGTTGGTCAGGTGATCCATCATTTTATCAACATAATCTGAAGTGTTTAATACAACGGTGGCATTACCCTTATCCTCCTTGAGTATTGTAAAGTTCTTGTTCCATCTAAGTCCTCTTGGTGTTGCATCTTTCTCCTCACTGATGTTTTTTCTGGGGATTTTAGCACGCCTTATTGCTACTGCGCATTCCTATCTTATTGTTTCGTTTGTATCCGAGGGAAGAGGCCTGATGGCAACCTCAATATCACATATAAGTTATTTTACAAGAATTTTGTTCGGAGCCACCGCGAAGTTGAGTCCGTAGTCTAATACCCGTTGTATTGGTGTATCCAACTATTGGTTAGACAGGATCCACTGTTGTATTAAACACTTCGGATTATGTTGATAAAATTATGGATCACTTGACCAACATCAGGAGCTCTAAGAAATTAGAAAAAGACCCTAGCAACAAGGTTATTAATGAGGTCTCTCGGGTCATCAATGAATCCTCTCTCGACAAAGTTTTAAAAAAGAAGCTCACCCCCAAAAACTGTTTGGTGCCATGAATTTATGGATTGCCTAAAATCCATAAGGACAACATCCCCCTTCAACCGATTTTTAACACCATTGGATGTCCGACCTATCTCCTGGAAAAATTATTGGCCAATAGGTTGAAACCCTTGGTCGGCTTAACAAGCTCATTTGTCAAAGATTCAACGCATTGGGTTTATGACATCAAGTGGTGGCAGGTAGCAGAGAATGATTTGTTGGTGAGTTTCGATGTGGTGTCACTTTATACCAAGATGCCATCAAGGTCATCGATGACCTAACAAACAAGGAGACATCAACGCTAGTAAGAGTTTGCCTGAGGTCCACTTTCTTTACTTTCCGGGGCAGTTTTTATGATCAAACAGAGGGTGTGGCTATGGGATCCCCACTATCACCAGTGGTCACAAACCTGTATATGGAACACTTTGAAGGACATGCGCTTGACTCTTTCCCTTTAAAACTCAAAGGTTGGAGAAGATATGTTAACGATACAAATTTCCTTTGGCCTCATGGGAGGAACAATTTGAATGAGTTTTTCGATCATTTAAACAGTCAGCATGAGAACATAAAATTCACAATGGATATTTAAAAGGATAATAACATTCCATTTCTGGATGTTTGCATCACCAAGAAAGGAAATGGCTCCTTTGGGCATGAGGTCTACAGAAAACCCACGCACACGGATAGATATTTTCATGTTGATTCACACCATTTTCCTTCCCAAAAGCTTGGAGTACTTAACACCTTAATGACCCGAGATTTGCACATTTTCGACGAAGAGCGTGTTGAGCTGGACCTAAATCATCTAGCAGATGCATTTAAAAGGAATGGGTACTCAGTAAACCAAATTGAGAAAGCCATGATAAATGAAAAATGATCCTATGGGAGTCAACAGAGTACATGTCAAGAAATGAAAAGGTTTTCCCTCCCTTACATCAAAGGTCTATCTGAGAAGATAGCTAGGATATTAAGGAAAGGCGGCATTCATGTGGCTTTCACCCCCATCAACACCATAAGGACTATGTTAGACTCAACAAAGGATCGGATTGACCCCAGCCTACATAAAGGAGTTTATGTTATTCCTTGCTCATGTGGCAAAGTCTACATTGGTGAGACAGGCAGATCAATGAAAGTTAGATTTAAAGAGCATGGTGCCAACCTAAAATTGAATAGAGTCCAAAAGTTAGCCCTCGTTGAACATTCTTGTACAACTAGCCACCATGTGTGTTTAGAGGATGCTAGATTTGTGGCCAAAATGGATAACTATGGGAAGCATAAAGTAATGGAGGCTTTGGAAATTGCGTTAAACCCCAATAATTTAAATTGAGATGATGGATGGAATTTAAGCGAGAGTTAGAGACCAGTGCTTGTTGACTTAGGACACGTTACTTGTTGACTTAAGATACGTTACATGACCATTGCTTAGGGTTTAATTTTACCAAGATGACCTCTCTCACCGCCAGTTTACTTAAGATAAGTTACCTGACCATTGCTTAGGGTTTAATTTTACCAAGATGACCTCTCTCAGCACGAGTTTCAAGGATCTGGATATCTATTTAATTGTGGTGTATCTACTTATTCGATGAGCCTCTTTTCTTTCTCGAGTGCTCATCCTGCTGATGATCCCTGGAGGGATCGAAGCACATCGACTCTCTTGTTTCAATGCAGAGTTCCTTTATATTTTATTTTTCTCCTGCGTCTTCACAATGTTTAACAAGATAATTCAATTTCCTAAGTTTCATATTCTTACACCATATTCAAATTCATTGTAAAATTACCTTGAATAATCCCTCCAAGTTAACATATTGTTGTTTTTCTAGGTTTGCATTGCCACTAATGCATCATGAGAAACCATCATTAGCTTTCTTTGACCTTGCAACCAATCCAATTTTGCCAACCTTCATCATCATTAAAGTAAATTCAAAAGATGAAGTCTAACTAATCACGTTTGAACTACAATCATTTAACTGATATTCTATCATTTGAAGTCTCCATCATCTACACAATCTCCAGTTAGTTATACGAAAAATCTTATCACTTATAGAGAATTAAGATTACATAATAATCAAAGATTAATAATCATGTTAAGATGATTACACATATATCTTCATTTTTGACACATCATGAGATATTCACTCATGAAGTACTAAAGGAATAATTATTAATTATAATAAACGATTACCTGTTCTATAAATATCAGATTAGACTAAGTCATAGTAGAAGTATTAACAATGCCTGCAAACAAAAAGATAATGATTCTCTGTTACGATTGAAATATAATTTTTTATCAATAACATGATCTTGAATGATATTTCTTGGGAAGAATCAGTGTCAAACAATTGTTTTTCCTAAGAAATATCTGTCAAGAAAAATGTTAAAGAGACTAATCTGGAAATGTTGTAGTTTTTTAGGAAAGCTCAGCATTCAGGAAAATCAAGGAATTAAATGAATTCTTGGGGATTATGAAGGATCTTTTTTGGAGGCCTGGCTATAGAGTTTTAATAAAATTTTGCAAGTTTTGACGATTCAAACATTCATGTTTCAAACTATGTGTTCCTTTTCTTGATGTTATTTTCATGCTTCTAAATTCCTCTTGAATGTTTCTACCACCATTATTGTGATGATCTAGTACAAAATCTACCATCATTGACTGCAAAGGTATATTTAAAAGTTACATATTTCTTCAAGTATACCGTGAGTGTTAAGAAGACCCATTCTTAAATTTCATTATTCCTTTTTGAACATAAATGAAGTATTTTTTTCTATTTAAATAATATTCTAGTTTAGATACATATTTGATTATTATTCCTTCTTTTTAAAAGGTAAGTAATATTTATCAACAATTCATTACTTCACTGTTCAATTTTGTTTTCCTCTATTTCTTCTTTCATCTTCTTAAAAATTTCAATTGTATGAAACATAAGAATTTTTTCCTTCAAATCATAATCTTTAAAATATTTAAAGACTAATGATTGAGGCCCAACCAAGCAACAAAATTACTTTGTTTTTTGATAGATAAACTTAAAAAAAATCAATCAATCTTATGGATGCCTTGGAATATTTTCCTAGCCAGAAACATCTCAAGGGTTACAACACCTCCAACAAATCCTTAGTAGTCCAGTAGAAAGATAAATCTAAGAATCCAAAGAAGAAACATCCTATCTAAAACAACAACAAAATAAAGGGTCCCAAACCCTCTCATTCAACTTCTGCCACTAGTGGTGAAAAAGGATCAAAATCTAAACGTAAGAAAACTGACAAACTGTTACCGAGAAAACCCCCCCTATGGCTACACCGGGGCTTACAATGTAGGAAGATCAATAACCATTTAAAAGTCTCCTACTTCTCTAACTACCCCAAACCTATCTAGACTTATGCAAGAAAAGTAAAATGAGAAGGATTTGGTAACTGTACCTTTAGTCTGCGTCTGATGTCAATCCTCTCGTGCTTGATAGCTTTGTTGACTGCAAACCTCCTCCCAAAGGCTAGCTTGCATTCAAAGATAGATAAAAAAAAACTACAAGAATACATTTCATACATAAATAAGGGTTAGATCTTAGAATAAAAGCATAAATCAAATGCAAACATTCGACACATCATGTTTTGGGACAACAAAAATACTTCTTTTATTGATAATACAATGATTACTTACAACTAGTGTCGGCTACTGCTCCACAAACCTGGTTTGATATCCTCTTCACTAAGATCCAAGTGCACCTCCGTGTATATTTCTCCTCTCAACCTTTTTCTTTGGAAATTAAATGGGTTCTAATGGAGGAAAAAGGAAAAAATGAGGAATTCTGAGGTAATTCTCACAAAATGGTTACAAATGCTTGGGGCAAGGAGGGGATGTGAAATGGGCAGATTTTTATTGTTCTTATGTCTAGTTGTGGAATGACACCCCAACACATCCTTTTATATGAAAAAAGGATGGTTATTCGGTTGGGTGATGGGATATAGGCGGAGGATTAGTTGCGAAACTACCCAATAGCCCATAATCTCAACGAATTCCTTGCAAATTTTTATTTTTTGCAACTTTTGCAAGTATACACGGGTTGTAGTGGTGAAACATGCATACGCACGTGGGATATAGTGGTGCAGAAAGAATATGTACGCGGGTAGTATTGGTGCAAGGTGCGTACATCTTCAAAAAATGAGTTTTTGAGAAGAGCAACTTGGTGATGGCTTGGAAAAAATAGCATGTAAGAGGGCCAAATGCCAGGTATGCATAGGTGAATAAGTTTAGGGTTATAACAGATGCCCCCTAATGTGTGAGGTCAGAAGAGCATCTGATGGCCGAAATACATTACAAAATCTTCACCAATGTACGAAATGAGTGAGCTAGGGACCAGAGTTCGAGAGGTGCCATCTGCAAAAATAACAATTGTCTCTCTAAGGCGGGCATACCCATGTTCAGGATGAAATAAATCATGGATGTCAATCAAATACACTACACATCCATGTCATATAACTATATAAAGTGTAGCCACGAGTAATACAAAGTGTATCTACATCTCAAAATCAAATATATATAAATATAGTATCCATCTTCAAGAAGCTAACGATGCCTGATGGATAGAGATGAGGCCTTTAGAGCTCAAGAAACAACTTTAAGATCTTAAAAACTAGGGTAGGATTGTAATGTGAGTGTACGAATTCACTACCCAGAGGTCTTTGATGGCTCGTCAGGGAAATACAAGAGGATCTCAATAATCAGGCAGAGATGGTCGGGCATGAGGGCAAGAGACAAACTGCAAAAAGGCCAACTCAGGCTGGGTGAAACTTCCCTTGGACAAGAGCACGCAATATGATCAGACTCAGGAAACATGACATTGAAATACGTTCACGATGTCGGAGGCAATGCAAACTCTCCATGTGTTTGGAAGAGTAACCAAATGGAGGAGGACACAACTCTATGTAGCGAGAACAACTTCCTAAGGTCATATTAGATCCCAAAGCTTGAAGAACAAATGAAACAATGTGCTTTGTCTAAGGGTGACTCATTGTGCTGCCAAAAAAAAGAATATATATTTCCCATCCCCTCTTTTTGGGTTTTTTTTTTTTTCTTTTGTCTTTTTCAATTTTTTCAAGAGCTTGAAAAAGAATAAGAGAATGCTATGTTACAAAGGAGGAACGAGTGTTGCGAGCATACTAGTTCCAAGCACAAGGAACACACTAATTCTCGAAGCAAGGAGACATGTGTAGTAAAAGGGCACTCGGGAAAATTACCCCATGGGTCAAGGTGTCAGGCCAAAAGTAACCGACTTGTAGAATATTTTCGGTTGTTTCCAACCCAGACAAATGACCGCCACATGCTCTAGTGTGGTAGTCATTAAGAACGAGTCCCACTTATTGATGTATAAGGCACCGACGAAGAATACAATCCACACCTCGACGATACAAATTGTCATCGAGTATAAGATAGTTTTTTTCTTGATGGTGAATTCGTTGACACTCATCGCGAGAAGCAGAAGTGGGGCACTTCAAAGTCTGGAGATAGACTAGTATATCTCCATACCAGGGGTCTGAAGATGTGATCAGAAAAATATTTCCTTTAATAGGCGATTCTTCGGGCGTAACATCACCTCATTCGATCGGAAGTTCCGAAATAAGTTCCGCAAATACCAACAACTTTTTGGATTTCGCGGAAACAAAATCCAAGTCAAATTCCTGGAGGATAACAATCCATATACTAATCTTTCTACCAATGATGCATCATGTCAACACATATTGAAATAGATTCACAAGGACAATGATGGTGGTCTTGCGAAGGAGGATATAATGACAGAACCGCTGGACAACATGCACTGCTGCCAACGCAAGCTTCTCAACATGGGAGTACTTGAGTTCCGATCCAACCAGGCCTTGTCTCAGGTAGTAAATCACATGCTCTTCGAGCAGATCATCCTCTTGAACCAAGACCATACCGATGGTTGAATCTATGGTAACCAAGTACAATAATAAATCTTTATTATAATTGTAAGGTCGGAGAAGAGGTGCAGACGTAAGGGCGTGTTTCGGCGCTCCGAAAAAGTGTTGAGCAGTTTCGTCCCAACAGAAAGGGACTCCCTTTTTCAATAAGCGCATGAACCCTTTAGTGATCTTGGCACAGTTTGCGATAAAAAACCGAAGAAAGATTTCTTTTCCCTCTAAGATTTGAAGCTAAGGGACTGAGCACAGGGGAGGCAACTGAACTATCGCCTCAACCTTAAGAGGATCAACCATGATCCCTGTTGTCTAAACTATGAAACCTAAAATATGATCCAACGTCACGCAAAAACTGCACTTGTTCGGATTCAAGTGAATCCGATAGTAGTGACATCATTCAAAGATTAGTCGGAGGTGTGCAGGATGATTAGCCCTCTTGCGAGATCGTGACGCTAGATCTTCAAGATCAGCCTCGACTATATGTCTAAGGTCGTAGAAATAAAAATACATGGCCCGCTGAAAACTGGCTCCAACATTCAGGCCAAAAGGCATCTTACGATATGCAAATGTGCCCCACGGATAGATAAAAGTTGTTTTATGCTGGTCTTCGAGATTTATTTGAATCTGGTTATATCCCTAAAAACCATCCATGAATGAAAATACCTCACAACATGTGCATTCATCGACAATCTAGTCAATGAATGGGGTGGGGAAATTATCCTTTGGACGGGCCTTATTCAAGTCATGAAATTCCATACACACACGAATAGTACCCTGTTTTTTGTTAACTGGAGCAGGATTTGACACCCATTGTGTCAACTGTATGGGGTAGATGAAACCATCTTTAAGTAGTTTCTCTACTTCATCCTTAATAGCTACCTCTTTCCAAGGATTCATCGGACGAAGCTTCTATCGGACCGGCTTGGTGTCAGGATAAGTCGTTATCTCATGTTCGACGATTTTTGTATCAATGCCTAGCGTTTCCTCGTAAGACAAGGCAAAAACGTCGTGGAATTCTTTAAATAAATCTGTATAGATCTGAATCTCCTCGGGGGAGCAGTCTGCTCCGACGAAGAAATTCTCCATGACGCCAGGGGTTCTGGATATGTTAATAGGTATCGTTTCAACGATAGTTTCCATGTTACCCTCGGCGTAAACTACGTGCGTAGCCAGAGGATTAGTAGGAAAATACCAGTCTCCAGTCATATTAAACACAAATTCACCTACCTCTATTCTTCTTAACTCCGAGAGAAAATAAGATCTGTGATGGAGATCATCCCAGGGTCTGTCCAGACCCGTCAATGCCTCTATAATCGCCTCATCAGAGGGAAAGACCAAGTCTAAAGAATCTATATTGGAGAGGGAAACTTGAGCCCAAATAGGCTCAAGAACTGGATCTAACTCCTATGTGGGAGTCAAATCAGGGTCAGCTGAAACTTGTTGGACAATATTGTATGCAAATTTTTTTGTAGACAAGGGAATGTCCATGCCAGGATGACCTGTCCTTTCCATCAAAGCCAGTGGGGAAGGAAGAGTCTAGGGATCGTTAAAGTAAGTCGTTCAGAATGATGACACTTGAAAAATTTCAGCCCTAGGCTGGTCGGGGGCAGGCGATATTAACTTGACATCACCAGAAGGAGGTGGGTAATTGAAAGTACCCATGAGATATGGGCACAAACCAAACCCCTCATCAACCACCATACAAAAAATATTCCAAGTAAAATATTTTGTGGGGTGAGCCACTACTATATGAAATGCAACGTGATAAGGGAGACGAGGTTTCAACTCAGTCGTATCAAGTATGATCGTTCCCAGATTACAAGTCTTAGCAGAGCCCAAAGAGGACAACAAAGCCTTTCTCTGTGAAGGGCAGCTCTGGAGGACCTCCAAAGAAGACATCGCGCAAGGGGTTTGTGACAAATCCTCCACCACATAATCATTTTGGGCGACCCTCGCGTTTCGGTTATGGGAGGATTTCTTGAACACCCCTTTCACAATGCATGTCATTGTTTCTCCCATCTTCTTCTCAATCTAGAGAGGAACGGGTGGGTTTTTGGCCTCTTTACCCTTTTCAGTAGATTTTGGTATCTCGTAGTCATGCGCTCTAGTTGATATGTAATCATCACCTTTAATCATATAAACGTTTGCGGCCGAGGGATTACTAGAAGATGGAGGGCATCTCTGACTGCCCCCATCCATGCTCGAAGAGGCTTGAGTCATGTTTTTCCCATGTGGGAATGGGCTCATTAGCACAACAGGCTATTGCTGCGCCAATAACTTATGGGCCTCCACAAGCTGAGGGCACAAGTGAGTCAGATGGTCCTTCGTGCAAAGGTTACACAAATACTTTGACTTTCTCTTCTCTGTGTTTCCCCCACCAAAATTGTTGTTGGGCTTCTTATCCTCCTTACCCTTCTTGTTCCATTGTTTCTTCCTTCCGTTAGGTTGCTGGTTTGACTTCGGGTTCGTCGATTACACACTTTGTACGTCCGACGTTTGGGTAGGGGGAATAGCCAAACCAAAGGTCTGGTTGGCCGTTGTCTGCTGTATCGACAATTATTGCAATTGATTTGACAGTTGGTCCGTGGAATTCTCTTGTGTTGAACCAAATATGCCATCGACATGCGGTCTAGACTTTTGTCTAGCCTTATCAAGGATGGGTCGTGGCACATCTAGAAAAATATCGTATAGTAAGCTAGACTAAGAGTATATCAGTTCGAGCTGTTGTGCTCTCATTATCGTCTCCTCCTCTGAAAACACTCCCAACGTTGCAATGTCCTTGAATATGTGAAGTACCAAAGACTTCAAGAACCACTCTAGTAGGAAAGCCAATGGGACCTATACCTTGATCAAGCTCCACCATAAGATATACAACTACTACTGGTTAAAAGTGAGAATTGAATTAAAAGTAATAAGATACATTACTACTCCTTCAATGTTGAATCATGTCCTTGTTCATTTGTCCTTTCATCAGTAGAAATCTTTTTATACCTTCTTTTTAAACAAAAGTTCATTCCAACTGGATATGCATAAATTATTTTTATGTGTTCTACATGTGCATGTTTAACCTTCTGCATTTATGTGTTCTAAATGTGCATGTGTAACCTTCTGCATTTATGTGGAATAGTCTTGTCATTATCATTAGTTAATGTATGTGACTCAAAAATTTCCATCCAAAATACCAAAAGAGTTTGATATTTTAAAAAATGAATTACACAATTTTAAATTTCCAGTTCTTTTTTTTTAATAAAATGTCCACTCAAAAGATTAAAAATTTCAAAACTTCAAACCAGAAATTTTTATAACATTATAAAATTTTATTCAACATGAGAATGTGATCTTAGATCTCCCATGACAATCCACTCCATAACATACTTTTTCACAACAGGAATAAAATAGAAAGCAACAATAAGAAATATAGCAGAACTATGGACGATAATGGAAGGAATTGGCGTGGCGAAACTGGGCTGGATGGTCATTTCCTATAGCCCGTTTCCCCAGAGATGCTTCATCTCTGCTGAAGAACATACAACATGAGAGGGACCGCCTGTGCAATACAGGTTGACTCGAAGGATAACGGCCAGTTTGCTTGAGTTTACTGTTTTGCGGTGCAATATTATCAAAACTGGCTGAGATGTCACCCTTTGGTTGTCTGTCGTAATGCCTGACATGATCCCTCCCGAATGATCTCCCGCTACTCGAAGATTCAGCNGAAGGATAACGGCCAGTTTGCTTGAGTTTACTGTTTTGCGGTGCAATATTATCAAAACTGGCTGAGATGTCACCCTTTGGTTGTCTGTCGTAATGCCTGACATGATCCCTCCCGAATGATCTCCCGCTACTCGAAGATTCAGCTGATGATAATAATAGGCTCCTTCTGCTGCTGCTGTGGCGTATTTGGTGATTCCTGTGTCGGGCAACAGCTCTGTAAATGTAAGGTATCAGTCCTTCCATTGATATTAGTCGGGTGGATCTCTAGTCACGGATTTGGCTGATGAATAAACAATGAAACAGTCTGACGGACAAAGAGAATGATAGTCTGAATTTGTGCAAGAGAAAAATTGATATCAATATGAGATGAGGAAGGATATGGCATGACTTGGTATAAAAAGAGTGCTGAATGACAGAGGAGAAGTGGAAAGCGGCACGTCTGTTTGCTGCAGAGTCTTTTTTAATCGTGCTGAGTCAGGTTGTTATCCACGCTACCGCTTGGTCAACGTACAAAAATCTCCACATCTTGCAGTCAGCAAACAACAATCCACGCTTGATTTTCGGGTATGGCCAAGATCTGTAACGTTGACATATCAGAGAAAACGAAGCTTCGAGGATTTGAGAGTTTACTTGTGATGATCAAGCATCTCGATCCTCTCATCACTCTGATTTTGAAATTTGTAGTTTTGTCTAATTTGGTTGTAATCTATTTATTTAAATCTACATCAAATCAATTTTTTTTTGTTGTTTAAATTGTATTTTTGAATATAAAAATAGATTCAGTTAGTTGGAAAATCGCCGAAACACCTGAATTATATAAAAATATCCATACAACTCCAACAATCATTTGTGAGATTTTGAATAAATATGACTGAAAAATATCTCCAGATAAAAACCAAAACCTACAGCTTAAGAGAATGAATTTTAACTACAGAAATATGTTAATTTACTTAAAAAAATTTAACCAATAAGTTTAACTCCATAACTAAAAAGTAAAACCCAAATAATAACCAAAACCTACAGCTTAAGAGAATGAATTTTAACTACAGAAATATGTTAATTTACTTAAAAAAATTTAACCAATAAGTTTAACTCCATAACTAAAAAGTAAAACCCAAATAATATCACAAGTGAATATTTCTAGTCAACACCAAGAATCCAATACAAAAATATATACTTACAAAAACACTTAACCTTAATTAAACACATAAAGCTAATAATAACCTCCATTGAAATTTAACCTCATGCCTAAAAAAACACACAATTCAACCCACCTCTTTATAACATTTTCATTAAATAAATTTATTTATTTAGTCAAATTATTATAATTCTCTGAACTACATTTTGATTCAACAAATTTATTTATTTATAGAAGTATTTAAAAATCTACTTGAAATCTTTCTAGAAGCTAGCTTAACTTCTCCTTTCATGTGCAAATTTGACTTGGCATAATTAGAATCTTTTCCCTTTCCTTTCTCACACATAACGGTGTACATAACCGTGTTGCAACAAACACTTGTTAATGTTTAACAATAATAATCCATTTATAACCCTTGCAAATAAAATAAATAATTTTTAAAAAATTAAATCACTTAGTATTTTTAAATTTATATAAAAAAACAAGATATTTTAAATTTAAATTTATATATAAAAATAGACATTTTAAATTTATATATAAAACTAGATATTATCCATACTTGTATATTACAAATTTGTAAAGAATAATTTTATTAAAAAAAAAAAATATTTAACAACACCCACTTATAATATTTTAAAATTATTTTGACACTATAATTATTATATTATTGGATGCGTACACGAGGAAGTTTCGCGGATAAACATGTAGGAAGGAATAATATATAGATTTGATGAGCAGCCGAATAAACTCGATGGACTTGGCCTAGGACCTAATAATACCATCTTCTCGGTAAAATGCTGCACGTATAAACAATTCTGGTGGACCCAATTCACTCAAGAGCTTTTAGGTAGGGACTAACCCTTAATAGAACAGATACATGCATCCTTTTTTAGTCAAAGTGCTCTTCATTATGAAGTGAACGTTTAGGTTATTAAATAAAATATTAAATTTTAAACCTTGGTTATTAGTTTTGGAGTACAAGTTTTTTGAATTGATGTGATAATATTCTTTTTCCCTTGATGACTAATATTGTTGAGGATTTGGAGAAGAATTTTGAAAAAAATAAAAATGGTTGAGTTTATTCTCTTATTAACTAACTCCATTAATAAATAATCTACTCTTTCCATGTCCATGGGTGTGTGATAATCCCACATGCACAAAAATCACGAGTAAAAGGAGTTCTATGAGGCATTGCATGAACAAAAGGATTTGCCAAGTTGAAAGTTGGCGTTGGGGTGCAAGTCCTCAAGATGATGTGATAGCATCCTCCCTCACTTTGGTGAGATTATCAACATTGTCAATTGTTTTGATGTCATTCCTTGTGTTCCTATTAACATTCATCTTTGGGATATGGTGAAAGTATTTAGGTGATGTGATAATATCCTTCATCCTCCCTCACTCCAAGTGTGTGGGTTGATGTAATAACATTGTTACTAACATCCAACTTTCAGGTGTAATGCATGTCCCTATAGTCCTTGGGGTGCAAGTTGTTATTGGTACTAGCATCCAACATTAGGGTGTAATGAATTGCAAATCCATGGAGTTGGGTGTAAGTCTTCGGATTGATGTGATAACATCATCCATCCCTTTTCAATTGAAGTGATTCAGATTGGATCATTATAATATTTGTCGTCTATCTCGATGCTTTTAGAGTGGTAAAAATTAGAGGAATCACCTTGCAGGGTCATTTTACTGGTAGGTCCTAGTTAGGAAATTTAGAGTCTAGAACCTTCTAGAGCCATTTTGAGGAATTAAATGATGTTTGTTGGTGTTTTGGTGTCTAAAAATCAAGCACACCCCCTTGATGGTGCTGTACACTCTGATACTTTTCCAATGGTGCATACCATTCATCAATCAAAGTTAATATGTGAAAGTTATGCCTTCTGCAAGTTGACCTATCGTGTTGACAACCATGGTACAAGAGGATGCCATGTCATCCCCCATTACCCATGCATATGGGGCCATTTACGTGAGGAATTTCAATAAGATTTTAGAATGTTCAAAACCCTACCACAATTTAGGGTTGAGAAGTAAAATTGGATGGCTATCGGGCTATGTTAAATATCGAGTCGCTAGGAGGAGAAGGGGTCCATTCTATATTATTGTGTTTTGTTCCATAGCAAAGCATAACATCTGGGGGTGGGAAATTAGATAGCATAACAAAGGAGGTTAATGTTTTGTAGAATCCTAACATGACACAGGTCTCAAGTAACTCCATAGAGAGTTCCTTCTCCTTTGCACTTGCATTATTTCCATACCAAAGAAAGAGAGTAGAGCAGCCTCACATTCTAGTTGGGTTTTCTCCCATAAAGGTTTCCCAGATAAAATATTTGTGTTATTTTCTAGATGGTCTGTGATTGTATTTTATTCTTCTATACTTTCCGTGTTTTATTTATTTCATGCATAAGTAGAAAATCAATAACTAAAAATTATTGAAGATAAAGGAATTTAACCTTCATAGTGTATATTTCAATTTTATTTATTAGATCTGTTGTGACAAATTGTTTCACTGGAATATCCACGAGAGTTTACACATCATATTGGTATCATAACATATTTTTATTTTGGGTATTTGTGGGAAGTTGCAAGATCCAGGAATCGACTTAAAGAGAAATTGAAGAAGCCCTAGCCATGGAATATGAGTGTGTCCATAACAACCCTCGATATCCAATAAAAGAGAGATTTGAGAGGTTGGAAGTGCAAGTTTCCAATATTAATCATAGTATGAACCTCCTCATGGAGGCTCTAGCAAGTAGATTGGATCCTTAAGAGATGATGGAAGATCTAACTTAGAGATAGAATAGGAGGGGAAATCATGAGATATGGAAGACTCAAGAAAGGAGTCACAGAAAGAATCCCGGAAATAGTAGTTGAGTTCCAGTGTTGTGAACCATTCATAGTCCCTATTCAAGATGGAAGAAAAAGTGGACATAAATCCATACCAAGGTTAGATCAATGCATTAAAATTGAATCAATTGTTGCAACAACTAGAAGTTGATTTTATCATTCGCCATATAGATGAAGAGAAGAAGATTGCATTTGCTAGATTGAAGTTAGAGGACCATACTTTAACTTGGTGGGAAATCCATACATAAACACTTAGGTTGGACGGTGATTCGCCAGTAACTAGGAGGAAGGACTTCAAAACCCTCATCAAGTCCCAATTCTACCCTATTAGGTATGTAGAGGACCAATGGATCTGGTGGCACTACTTCAGGTAGAGGCAGAGGCAGAGTGTGCAGAAGTACACCAATGAGTTCAAAATGATGGCCATCATTCTGCATATCTCTCCCAAGAACCCATATGTACTCCTCAAATATTTGTGGGGTTTACACAGTCACCTATGAAAGAAAATAATGCTCTTCAATCCAAGGATAGTGGATGATGCATGTGTACAGGAACAGTACCTAGAAAACATAGGCTAAAAGAAGGGGAAACAAGTGGTTCAAAGAAGAAAGAGCATCAAGAAGCTTCCAAGGAGGGGAAGAAGAAATGGAAATGGGGAAAATATAAGAAGACAACAACCACTAGACATCAATGCAAAGATCCCAAAAACTATTGAAATCATTGCAACATTGATGGCCACACTAAGGAAAAATGTTGGAAAATGCATCGAGAGTTGAACCCGAAGAATCGCAAGAAGGACTGAAAGAAAAAGAATATTTTAGCCACATATTAAATCAATCAAGTGGAAAGTATCTTCGATGTGGATGAAAATATTGTATGCACATTAATGTAGAAGGAGGTGAATCTGATTAGCCATCGTCACTGGGAAGAGAAGGAGATGACCAAGCTCTTCCACACTAAGATTTAGGTCAAGAAGACTAACATAGATGCTTTGTTTGACTCTGGCTCACAAGATAATCTCATAGCAATCAATTTGGTCAACAATCTTGGATTGGAGGTTCATGATCATCCTATACCCAATCCATTGTGGTTGGGTAAACAAGGATGCAGAGATAAAGGTAAAAAAATAGTATAAGATTAAATTTTCTATGACTGTTAATTTGATTGATGAAGTGGAATTGGATGTAGTACCCCTTGATGTATGTGGAATAGTGTTTGGAATCCCTTACATGTATATGAGGGATTCAATGTTCATGTGGAGAGCCAACCAATATTGACTAATCAAGTATGGGAAGTCCTACATCATCAAAACACATAAAGGAAAGTCAAATATCTCACTTGTAAGTGCCAACCAAGAAAAGAAGTTGATTAGTTCTAGTAAGAAATATGTTTTTCTTTTCTCAAGAGAAAATTAGTATGATGATGAGTCAATGAGATGAAAGAATACCTAGAGGGGTGTACTAAAGATAAGAAACATTAGTTGGAGGAGTTGGTACAGGATTATAGAGGATTTTTCAAGGATCCTAAAGGGATACCACCCAAGAGGGATGTGGAGCATGAAATACAATTATTTCCAGACTCCCCATTGCCAAATATTGGGTTGTATAGATAGTATGCTCTAGAAGTGAATTAAGTGAAGAAGAAATTGCAACATTTGTTGGAGTAGGGTGTGATTCGAACAAGTACCTCACCTTGTGGGTCACCCATTGTAATTGTTCACAAGAAGGATGGGACTTGGAGAATGTGAATCAATTACAGGGCATTGAACAAGATTGCACTGAAGAATCGATACCCTCTACAAACGATCGATGATTTGTTGGACCAGTTGTAGCATGTCGAGTACTTCACTAAGATGGATTTGAAATCATGATATCAATAGGTACGTGTCAAATAAGAAGATACCTGGAAGACTACCTTCAAGACAAGGAAATTTTTGTATGAGTGATTGGTTATGCCATTCAGTTTATGCAATGCACTAGCTACATTTATGAGACTAATGAATGATTTTTTACACCCTTTTATCTATTCAATTTTTATTGTCTATTTGGATGATATATTGGTTTATAGAGCTACCTGGGAGGAGCACATCTCACTTTTTATGTAGATGTTAGAGACTTTAAAAAATCACTAGTGGTTGGCCAATCTCAAGAAATGTAAGTTTTCGCAGCAGTCTTTGGTGTATTTGGGGTATGTGATTGATGGAGGTGAGATCAAGATAGATCCCAAAAAAATGTAGGCCATCATTAAATTCCCAGTTCCTATAAATTTCACTAAATTTAGGATTTTTGTTGGGGTATCACAATACTTGTGAAATTTCATAGCTTCATTTTCAGTGGTAGTTGCACCACTCCACACCATAACGACTATTGGTAAGAGTTTTTATTGGGGAAAGAATCAAAAGAAGGCCTTTGATGAGTAAAAAGTAAATATCATTCAAGAACCAATGGTTGGGTTACCAAACTTGCAGAATCCCTTTGAAGTGGAGACAAATGCAAGTAGTTATACCATGGGACAATTTTTGATGCAAGGAGGAAGGTCGGTATTCTATCATTCTAAAAATTTTCATGGGGAAGTTGTCAACTACCCGACCTATGATAAGGAACTCTATGCCCTGGTTGAAGCTGTCAAGAAGTGGAAGCACTATATGATGGGAAAGGATACCATCATCCACACAAATTACCATCCACTACAGTATTTGTAGGCCCAGAGTAAGCTACAACAAACGAGGCATTACAATTGGATGGGGTTTTTACAACAGTTTTGCCTCATCATCAAGTATAAGAAGGGAAACAAAAACAAGTTGGAATACATGCTTCACGACTACCCACATCCAATATTATAGCTTTGTGAACTCTGATTCACATGGAGCCTTTTACACATTATGTATATAAAGAGGTATACACAAAATATGAGCACTTCAAGGAGGTTTTTAAACAACTAATGAGCCATATTCATATAGAAGAAGGTGGATACAAGGATGAATATCATTTCCAGAATGGTTTACTCTACAAGCTCAATATGCACTGTGTTCCTAAAGGTGAGAAACTGCAACTTATTAGAGAGGCTCACACCTCCAAGATTGCATGACATTTTGGTGTTGGGAAGACAATTTCCAATTTACAAAGGTATTTGTACTTCCCAAAAATGCAAGAATATGTAGCACGATATATTAGAGGATGTATGCTTTGTTGTAGCAGAAATCCCAGTAACAAGAAGCAATATCTATACCATCCCTTACTTATACACACTCGACCTTGGGAAAGCATTTCTATGGATTTTGTAGGATGTTTACCAACCATGCAAAGGGACATGACTATTTATTTGTGGCAGTTGACAAGATCAGGAAAATGTGCATTTTGATTTCTTATAAAAATACCATCAAGGGGGGAGGTAGGTGCGGGAGTGGTTATGTTCATCCCTAGAGGAAAAATATTGCTAACTTACCCATGGAATCTGGGAATAACTACCAACAATCTAGCAAAGGACTATGCACTCTTCCAAGGAGCTCAACTATCCCAGGAATGACATCTTAGCCAATTAATCATTCTAGGGGACTCCAAGAAAATAATTCGATACTTCATCAAAAGGACAATCCCGAAGAATACAAAGCTTCAAAGGCTCATAGAAAGAACCAAAGATATGTTATCTACCATGCACTCTACATTTTACCATATTTGACGCATAAACAATGGGATAGCAGACGAACAAGATAATATATCTATAGAAAGAGGCCCAGGTCATATGGAAGTCCTGGGAAGGCTCTTATTTCTTGATCCCCCCTAATGCCTTAGTCCCCTTGGGTATGCACTCTACCTGGCAGCCAATTGCACATGACAATTCAACGAAAAGGTATTTCAGGAAAGTAGAGAGTCAAGCTTGGTGGATTTGTGTACTTGAGCATCCTCTCGTTCGTGGGATCTAGTATACTCCAGTATGCGCATATGGATCTCTTGTTCTTCAAGGAGTTCATACTCAATATGAACCTATTTCTTTTTTCATTCCACACCTGCCCAATCTCCAACTCCCTCACCTCCTCATTAATTTTTCTCATCCTGAAGTCTTCTGAAGGGATCGAATCCATGCTCCATTACATGCAGATGCTGGCAATTCCTGTCACATCCTCACTTGAGCATAATTACCTCCCTAAGAATGCACAAACTTTGTTCTTATCCACAAGGGGAATTTGGGATGGACAGATCCCAATTCATTGTCTCTTCCAGTTGAAGAAGAATTTGATAATGCGGTGTTTTTCATGGGAAAGGAATTTAAAGAGAATTTGTAGCCAGAGTTCAGAGAAAAGCACCCGAAGACGTGGTGAGTAAGAATACTATAGCATTGTAAATGGCCTATCCAAAGGCTGCAATAGAGGACATTATAGACGCAAAATTTTATGTGGAAATAACGAATGGATCTGTACCGTTCTTGGTTGCTTCATTTTTAGTTTAGATAGAGGAGGAGCAAAAAAAGGCAGCATTAATAAAGGAAATTATAGATCCCAACACTACAAACGAGACATAAAAGCCGACAACACCAATGATAACATAGACAAAGGTTCCAACAACAATCATAGGAAGGTTCCAACTGCAAGACTGTCTGCTAAAATGGCTCAACGACTAGGTCATGAGAGGTTAGAGGACGAGTTGGCAGAAGACAACTTCTCCACCACACAACAATTGGCTCTGAAGTTGGACTCCCACAGCTCCAAATTAAAATTCACTCTGAAGACATTGGCGTAGCACCACACCCTGATCAACCAACTTCGGGACGAGGTCAATTATCTCAAACGGTAAGGGGAAAGAATGGAAGCAATGCATGAAGCCAGAACACACAATTCTATAGACAAAATCCAGAATGAGGAGATTGGGAGTAGGGCAGACCTAGTACTGCCCGAACTAAATGTAGCCCTGGAACCAACACCATAAGAAGAATGAGGTCCCGAGGAAGAACGTTTGTAAGCAGAGCAGTAGGGATTTCCCAATTTTGTAAAAATGTCGAAATTTAATCTTATCGGGATATAGTTTTGTTTAGATAAGTTTGATAAAGATAGATTACAATAGTAGAATCTATTGAAAAATCGTTGTAGTAATATTTTGATGAAAATATGTAGTTGGTCTCTTATACCAGCACCTTCTTTTGTACTTTGTGACCTGGTTCACGCCCTTTATATATATATATATA
>SNQJ01S0042333.1:17098-66214 GCA_010110895.2 Picea sitchensis | reverse complement strand
GCTGAATCTTCGAGTAGCGGGAGATCATTCGGGAGGGATCATGTCAGGCATTACGACAGACAACCAAAGGGTGACATCTCAGCCAGTTTTGATAATATTGCACCGCAAAACAGTAAACTCAAGCAAACTGGCCGTTATCCTTCCAGTCAACCTGTATTGCACAGGCGGTCCATCTCATGTTGTATGTTCTTCAGCAGAGATGAAGCATCTCTGGAGAAACGGGCTATAAAAAATGACCATCCAGCCCAGTTTCGCCACGCCAATTCCTTTCATTATCGTCCATAGTTCTGCTATATTTCTTATTGTTGCTTTCTATTTTATTCCTGTTGTGAAAAAGTATGTTATGGAGTGGATTGTCATGGGAGATCTAAGATCACATTCTCATGTTGAATAAAATTTTATAATGTTATAAAAATTTCTGGTTTGAGTTTTGAAATTTTTTAATCTTTTGAGTGGACATTCTATTAAAAAAAACTGGAAATTTAAAATTGTGTAATTATTTTTTAAAATATCAAACTTTTTTAGTATTTTGTATGGAAATTTTTGAGTCACATACATTAACTAATGATAATGACAAGACTATTCCACATAAATGCAGAAGGTTACACATGCACATTTAGAACACATAAATGCAGAAGGTTAAACATGCACATTTAGAACACAAAAATAATTTATGCATATCCAGTTGGAATGAACTTTTGTTTAAAAAGAAGGGTATAAAAAGATTTCTACGGATGAAAGGACAAATGAACAAGGACATGATTGAACATTGAAGGAGTAGTTATGTATTACTTTTAATTCAATTGTCACTTTTAACCAGTAGTAGTTGTATATCTTATTACTTTTAATTCAATTGTCACTTTTAATCCAAATTGTATTGTATTGGATTTTAAGTGTATTGTTAAGGCATTCTTTGTGAAGTTGTTGGTTCAAATCTCTATTAATCTTATCTACTTTTTATATGTACACAGATCTAGAGATTATAGTGGTAATAGTTAAAATCAACCCATATCACTAAGAAATCTTCAAATATCTGTCTTTGTTTTTTCTCTCTCACACATATCTCTCTCACACATATCTCTCTCATATATATATATATATATATATATATATATAATTACCACCCAACAAGATTTCCTAGTTTTCACAGGAATGCTGCAATTCTTACCATCAACCATCAAAGTTTTTTCTTTGGATAGAAAAGAGAATCACGTGTGCTCGAATGCAACTTAGTTCTACAGGTGTTCAAAACTACGGACTGCCCATGTGTTCGAACGGAGATTAGTTATTGCGGATGGTAATAGACATGATGTGTAAATGTGCCAACCAGCACCAGTAAAATGCATTAATATAATTAATTATATATTATATAATTCCTATCAGGGATATGAAGGTTCAGCGAAATCACAACATAGAATATGATCGAGCCTTTTAATCGGCTACGATAATAAAGTATAGTAGCTTAAAAATTGATGGACGATAAAATTGTAATATGTTAAAATACAATATGGAATATGGATTAAATCAATTAGAGGTGTTACTGTGGGGGCAAGTTATTTTTAAGAATAATTCAAGATTTTTTTAACGGGAAGATTAACGTTCATTTCATTGATTTAGATTAATGTTGGATGGTTATTCAAGTTTATATCTTTGTTTTATTAGGCATTCGCATACATTGAGTACATTTATCAATGTTGATAACACATAATCTATTGCATTGTCAAATCGTTGTTTTTTTTTTTTAATCCTCAACACTTGGTTGTCCATCTTATTCACTTAGATATATTTGGTCCTCTAAGCTTATGCACTAGTACGTCATCTTCATCATCTCATTGTTACCACTCACGACTTTTTTACCAAGGATACTAAACATATAGATTCTTAATGCATCTTTAGTCAAGTTTGTCTAGTGTGTTATCCACCATGTCGTTGTCAATAGCACCTCAAGCAACGTGCTTACATACTCCTTCACTTGAATTGTTTGCGTCCTCATCAACACGTCTCCATCGATTCCTCCAATACAAGTGCCATTGGTGTCAGTGAAGAGACAGTTCTTCATTTTCCACATTCAAATGTGGCTTCGATACCATTTGTCATGCACCTAGAGTTTTCCACCAATTTTTTTCTCAAGCTTGGGGTTTTCCCAAAACCAGGTATTCTAGGTCATGTGGCACTGTCTTGCTTCAGCCATAGGGCTTGGCCAACCTGTTCCTACTACAACCACTTATGCTCTGCATGTAAATACACCCTAAGTTATAATTGCTAGATGTGTAACTGAGATCTCTAACACTTAGACTCATGTCCCACTGTGATCTTAAAACATCCCAGTTAGATGGAGTTTATTGTGATGATGAAACAAATGGTGGAAATAGTTCATGTTGGTCACCCTCTTCTTCTCATTGAGGCCATTTGAAGTGACTTAATGTCGAATAGTGGGACGATAGACATGAAGGTGCCATTGTATTGGTGGCTAGGGAAGTTTTGTTGAGTTGCAAATTGGTGACTTAATAGTTTTGAGGAAGGGGAAGAGACCTTTTCTTTGTTCAACAAATTTTTATAGAGTGAGGTGTGGAAGAAATTGATTATTTTGGGCATGAAGAAGTGCATTCTCATGGGTTTGAGAACGTAGTTGGACTGATCACCCAACTAGTTCAAAACAAGAGGGTATCTAACGTACACGAGCATGGTAGAATTGATCAAGGTATTCAAGCAGTAGTGGGTTTGGAGAAGTGAAATATTGGACAATTGAGTGGTCCTCTCAGTGAATGCTAAGAAATTCAATAGTACACCTTCTACCTTTTGGAAGGCACGAAAACCAATACAAAAATGGGTGCAAGTGTGGAAAACTTGCACAAGAAAATGTTCATGATAGGTTGAAGTATTTAAAGGTAGCTTGGTGGTATAAAGAGATCGAAATGACATCCAGAAGCAATGTGTAGTAGAGTTCACGTAGAGACACTTAAGTTCAACACATGGTTTGAGTTGAGAGAAGTTGTAGCAGTGATCCTTGTAGTGGAATTGTGGAGTGGTTGAAGAAATCAACTATATCTGGTTGCTAGTATGAAGAGAAACTTAAAATTAAAATTAAACAATGAATTTTTATGTTTGAATCTTTCACAGGTAACGCATCTACAATGCGGAGGCTTCATTTTAGGTGGGCATTTCAACCACTGCGTGACTGATGGCATTGGAATCACCCAATTTTTGATAGCTCTAAGTGAAATAGCCATAGGGGCAGCAACGCCTACGGTTCCTCCAGTTTGGAATAGAGAAATCCTTCGACCCAAAACGAAGCCCATGGTGAAATCCCTTGGTCTCCGTCTATATTATGATTTTGTAGATAAATATTGAGAATAAGTTGTGCCAGAGCCTGCAGAAGAGGAAACGAGCTTAAAATCGTTTTATTTTGGTCCAGAAGAGACTGGAGCTTTAAAACGGCAGGTAAAGGGGCTCTCCCATTCGTCTTGTTTTTTAGTACATTCATGGGTAAAATCCTATTATCAGAAAATGCAGAAGCAATTGAACGAGATGCGTTATGAACTCAGTGGCCTTCGGACTTGCTTGGATGCACAAGACCGCCTTGGGGCAGCTCAGCAAAACACCACCTCTCAGCAACAGGACCAGGGACTGCATGAGGGGGCACCTAATTTGTTTGCATACATTTAATTTGGGGGTTTCTAGGAAGCTTTTTCTACAGTTCGGGGAAATGATAATTGCGGGATAGATAGAAATCTAGATTTTTTTCATAGTCAGGCATGCTTATCTTTATTAAAGAACATACTGTAAACAATCTGGACAAAGTCTATTTCAATGCTCTTTAATTAAAGAACATACTGAAAACAATCTGGACAGAGTTTATTTCAAGGTTGTTGGTCTGGTTTCTCTAACGGCAGACCAATGACTAACTGTTTTTTTATAAATTCCCACACTTAGATATATAAAATAGTTACTCTGGTTTACTGATAAAAAAATTACTATTGACTAAAACATCTTATGAAGACATCAAAAGTCCACAACCCATGAGAATTCTCAGAAAATTGGAAAAAGTCCACAACCCATGAGAATTCTCAGAAACTTGGAACGATAAATTTCTTGTAGGACATTGTTAGAAATCTCATACAAACCAAAAAATAGAGGAAGATTGGGGAAAGAGATGAGATGTGCACCAGTATATAAATAAATGAAAAAACTGTAAATGTCCAATAGCGCCCCCAGTGAGTATCTGCAATATATGCGTAGAGGATTGGGGTGATCCAAATTGCACCTGACCAGTTATTGGCATTCCTTGATGAATTCAAAGTGCTCTCATAGAGTTTAGTCGTTAAGTAAATCACCAAATTGGACACAATACGATAGAAATCCATCATTTGGAAGATCTCATAGCCTGTAATGAAACATCAACCTCTGTTGCATTAACATAAACAAAACATAACAATATAAACTAGTACTATTCGTTGAGTACAGGAGAAACCTAGCATTGCATCTCACCAATGAGGAAGGAACAAGCTTTCCATCTTCCCATTTTGGACCTGAGAACGGGCTTGCCTTTGAGATCGACCAAGCCATCAATGACGATTAATCCTTGAGGCTCCATGGTACAACTCCCTCGGCGTTCATATTCGTTTTCATTTTCCGCCATTGCTCAATGCCTGAACTGTAAGCCTTTGATCTTTTTGTTGCGTTGTTAATACATCCTCCGGCAGGGGAAGGCGCACGTAACATGCTATGCATGCAGTGAAAAACAAGACGAATGGGAGAGCTTGAAAGGAGTGAAGGTTAGGTCACTTCAAAGTAACAATGACAGTGAGTAATTGAGTTAAGAGTAGCAATTGGAAGAAGTGAAATAAACATTAATTAAAGTATTGGAAGAAGTGCAGTTGGCAATAACACTTCAAAGTTATCAACCAATAAAATTGTAACAAATATATTTTTTATTTATTTTAAAATATATGAATTGAAACTTCCTAAGTTAAACATTATAATTTTTGAAAACTTTTAAAGTCAACCATAAATTAATGTCAAATCAACCATGAACTCATTAGATAGAAACTAATAAGTAGATTCCAACCAAATTAGACAAAACTCCAAATTTCAAAAGCAAAGTGATGAGAAGATCGAGATGCTTGATCATCAAGTAAACTCTCAAATCCTCGAAGCTTCGCTTTCTCCTGATATGTCAACGTTGCAGATCTTGGCCATACCCGAAAATCAAGCGTGGATTATTGTTTGCTGACTGCAAGATGTCGAGATTTTTGTACGTTGACCAAGCGGTGGCGTGGATAACAACCTGATTCAGCACGATTAAAAAAGACTCTGCAGCACACAGACGTGCCGCTTTCCACTTCTCCTCTGTCATTCAGCACTCTTTTTATACCAAGTCATGCAATATCCTTCCTCATCTCATATTGATATCAATTTTTCTCTTGCACAAATTCAGATTATCATTCTCTCTGTCTCTCTGACTGTTTCATTGTTTATGCATCAGCCATCCGTGAGAGAGATCCACCCAAGTAATATCAATGGAAGGACTGATACCTTACATTTACAGAGCTGTTGCCCGACACAGGAATCACCAAATACGCCACAGCAGCAGCAGAAGGAACCTATTATTATCATCAGCTGAATCTTCGAGTAGCGGGAGATCATTCGGGAGGGATCATGTCAGGCATTACGAGAGACAACCAAAGGGTGACATCTCAGGCAGTTTTGATAATATTGCACCTCAAAACATTCAGCTCAAGCAAACTGACCGTTATCCTTCGAGTCAACCTGTATTGCACAGGCGGTCCATCTCATGTTGTATGTTCTTAAGCAGAGATGAAGCATCTCTGGGGAAACGGGCTATAGGAAATGACCATACAACCCAGTTTCGCCACGCCAATTCCTTTCATTATCGTCCATAGTTCTGCTATATTTCTTATTGTTGCTTTCTATTTTATTCCTGTTGTGAAAAAGTATGTTATGGAGTGGATTGTCATGGGAGATCTAAGATCACATTCTCATGTTGAACAAAATTTTATAATGTTATAAAAATTTCTTGTTTGAGTTTTGAAATTTTTAATCTTTTGAGTGGACATTCTATTAAAAAAAAAAAAAAACTGGAAATTTAAAATTGTGTCAATCATTTTTTAAAATATCAAACTTTTTTTAAAACTGGAAATTTAAAATTGTGTCAATCATTTTTTAAAATATCAAACTTTTTTTTTAATTTTGTATGGAAATTTTTGAGTCACATACATTAACTAATGACAATGACAAGACTATTCCACATAAATGCAGAAGGTTACACATGCACATTTAGAACACATAAATGCAGAAGTTTAAACCTGCACATTTAGAACACATAAAAATAATTTATGTATATACAGTTGGAATGAACTTTTGTTTAAAAAGAAGGGTATAAAAAGATTTCTACTGATGAAAGGACAAATGAACAAGGACATGATTCAACATTGAAGGAGTAGTTGTGTATTACTTTTAATCCAATTGTCACTTTTAATCAGCAATTGTCACTTTTAATCCAAATTGTATTGTATTGGATTTTTGGGTGTAGATTAGTTAGTAATAAAATGTATTGTTAAGGCATTTGTTGGTTCAAACCTCTACTAACCTTATATACTTTTTGTATGTGGGCAGATCTAGAAATTATAGTAGTAACAGTTAAAATCAACCCATATAACTACGAAATCCTCAAATACCTGTCTTTGTTTTTTCTCTCTCACATATCTCTCTCATATATATATATATAAAATTTCTACCCAACAAGATTTCCTAGTTTTCACAGGAATGCTGCAATTCTTACCATCAAAGTTTTTTCTTTGGATAGAGAAGAGAATCACGTGTGCTCGAATGCAACTTAGTTCTACAGGTGTTCAAAACTACGGACTGCCCATGTGTTCGAACGGAGATTAGTTATTGCGGATGGTAACAGACATGATGTGTAAATGTGCCGACCAGCACCAGTAAAATGCATTAATATAATTAATTATATATTATATAATTCCTATCAGGGATATGAAGGTTCAGCGAAATCACAACATAGAATATGATCGAGCCTTTTAATCGGCTACGATAATACAGTATAGTAGCTTAAAAATTGATGGACGATAAAATTGTAATATGTTAAAATACAATATGGAATATGGATTAAATCAATTAGAGGTGTTACTGTGGGGGAATGGGACGGCTTCATCCAGCGTTTAACGGATGCAGGCATACGTCTACAAGGAAGGCCGGATACCCTCATCTGGACGGGAGGAGATTGTTCCGGCTTTCTCACTGCAAAAAATGTATATCAGGCTTTGGCTGTAAAATTCTAGTCTTCTATCAATGCAAGCTGGCGCCAGAAGATATGGAAGGGCGACTGTCCTTTGAAGCTTAAACTCTTCGCGTGGCTACTGATCGAAAATAAACTTCTGGTTTGGGAGAAGCTACAAGTCCGTGGCTGGGAGGACCCAAACCGTTGCATCCTTTGCAAACAATACAGCGAATCAATCCACCACATCTTCTTACAGTGTTCTTTCACCCGCTCGGTTTGGCTTTTTTTATCTTCGGCGCTAAAGCTCACCACGCCTTGGACAGGTTCCAGTGTGCCCCTCTGTTTTCGCAACTGGATTGGTGACAACAGAAACCATACTTTGTTTCCAGTCCATCTCTGCTGGCAGGTCTGGAAGGCCAGAAACTCAGCACTATTTGAAGAGACGCCACCATCGATTCAAAGAGTGGTAAATATCATTCTTGCTGAGGCGGCCACTTCAGGAAACAAAATAAAGGATCCGCCATCCCTTATACCCAAACTTGCAATTCCACTTGATAGGGTTGTTCCCTGGTTCGATGGCGCGGCACAACAAGGAGGCTCTCTTTGTGGGGCGGGAGGAAAAATCGCTCTAAACTTCTACACTTGCATCCGCTGGACTCTAAACTGCGGACAAGGAACTAACATGAAGGCAGAACTTTTGGGAGTGTGGGTATCTCTCATTCTGGCATGTTGCCTACACACCGATGAGCTTTTACTTCTTGGAGACTCCAAAATTATTATTGATTGGCTAAATGGTCAAGCAGATTTCCATGTGGCAGCCCTTGAGTGCTGGAAAGAGAGAACCCAAGAAGCCACTCTCTCGATTAGAAAGCTCTCTTTCTCTCACGTCTACAGAGAGGAAAACAATGAGGCGGATACCCTATCTAAAAAAGCTTTGCATATGCCACCGGGCCAAATCAGTTTTACAAAGTGGGGGGATGGCAATGAAGGACCAACCATCATGATCAAACTTTGATTTATGCCATCTTCTGTTTTACTTTCTGCATCCCTTTTGATCTGAAAGCCGATCATAGTAGAGTCAAGGAACAGGTAGTTTTGATGGTATGTATTGCATCGATCCATAAGCACAGTACTCCCTCATGTATTTTGTCTTTCGTGAAGATAGTTTTGTATATTTTTATATCCTTATGAATATAAAGCGCATTTTTTTCTCGTGGAAAAAAAAAGTTATTTTTGAAGAATAATTCAAGATTTTTTTAACGGGAAGATTAACGTTCATTTCATTTATTTAGTTTAATGTTTGATGGTTATTCAAGTTTATATCTTTGTTTTATTAGGCATTCACGTACATTGAGTACATTTATCAATGTTGATAACACATAATCTATTGCATCGTCAAATCGTCAAATGTTTTTTTTTTTTTTTTAAACTGCAACACTTTATTGGTTGTCCATCTTATTCACTTAGATATGTTTGGTGCTCTAAGCTTATGCACTAGTACATCATCTTGATCATCTCATTGTTACCACTCACGATTTTTTCACCAAGGATACCAAACATATAGATTCTTAATGCATTCTTAGCCAAATTTGTCTAGTGTGTTATCCACCATGTCGTTGTCAATAGAGCCTCAAGCAACGTGCTTACATACTCCTTCACTTGAATTGTTCGTGTCCTCATCAACACGGCTCCGTTGACTCCTCCAATACAAGTGTCATTGGTGTCAGTGAAGAGACAATTCTTCATTTTCCACATTCAAATGTGGCTTCGATACCAATTGTCATGCACCTAGAGTTTTCCACCAATTTTTTTCTCAAGCTTGGGGTTTTCCCAAAACCAGGTATTCTAGGTCATGTGGCATTGTCTTGCTTCAGCCATAGGGCTTGGCCAACCTGTTCCTACTACAACCAGGTCACTACGCCTATTCACTTATGCTCTGCATGTAAATACACCCTAAGTTATAATTGTTAGATGTGTAACTGAGATCTCTAACACTTAGACTCATGTCCCATTGTGATATTAAAACATCCCAGTTAGATGGAGTTTATTGTGATGATGAAACACATGGTGGAAATAGTTCATGTTGGTCACCCTCTTCTTCTCATTAAGTCCATTTGAAGTGACTTAATGTCGAATAGTGGGACGGTAGACATGAAGGTGCCATTGTAAATGTGGCTAGGGATTTTTTGTTGAGTTGCAAATTCTTGACTTAATAGTTTTGAGGAAGGGGAAGAGACCTTTTCTTTGTTCAACAAAGTTATATAGAGTGAAGTGTGGAAGGAATTGATTATTTTGGGCATGAAGAAGCGCATTCTCATGGGTTTGAGCACGTAGTTGGACTGATCACCCAACTAGTTCAAAACATGAGGGTATCTAATGTACACAAGCATGGTAGAATTGATCAAGGTATTGAAGTAGTAGTGGTTTTGGAGAAGTGAAATATTGGACAATTGAGTGGTCCTCTTAGTGAAGGCTAAGAAATTCAATAATACACCTTATGCCTTTTGGAAGGCACGACAACCAATACAAAAATGGGTGCAACTGTGGAAAACTTGCACAGAAAAATGTTCATGATAGGTTGAAGTATTTAAAGGTAGCTTGGTGGTATAAAGATGTTGGAATGACATCTAGAAGCAATGTGTAGTAGAGTTCAGGTAGAAACACTTAAGTTCAACACATGGTTTGAGTTGAGAGAAGTTGTAGCAGTGATTCTTGTAGTGGCATTGTGGAGTGGTTGAAGAAATCAACTATATATGGTTACTAGTATGAAGAGAAACTTGGAGAAGGTTGAAGTTATTGGAGATGTTGTCAAGGGAGAAAACACTTTTAAGTGGAGCAATATGTAAAATCATTGTCTTGAGTTGGTAGTGGGCACCCCTACTTGTTCATTGAGATGGTCATTGGCAAGCGTGTTGGGTTGTAATGGAAGTGTTGATATTATGGTAGTTGCGGGAGGTCTTAACCTCCATATGTAACATTTGACTAGAATAGAATATTGCGGAAGAAAAAGAAACACTAAAAAGATGTGTGAAAACCATAGAAGACATGTCGGTTCAACACAATATATAATATTAAGGTATTATCTTCCAGGAAGACAAGTCGACTTCACATGAAAAAGATAAACAAAAAATATAATTACCAAAAAGTCATGTTAGTCCATCCATAAAAGTCACTCGGAAAATTAATATAAATAGAGGATGTCTTGGCTCATTTGTTCACTCACTCTCACTCAGGAAACCAGAAAATAGTGTGCAAGTTTGGAGGAGGAGGACGAGCATCTCCAGTTGTATAATTTTCTCTTTTTCAGACTTTCTGGTAATTTCTCTTGTGCGCTACCCTTGGAGAAGGTTCACTCTCTTGGTTATTTGTTGGTTATGGTGTGGCTTCCCGTAATCATTCTTTCTATCAAAAGGTTAAGGTTCTCAGGGGTGGATTTATTCCTATGGGTGGATGACAATGGTGTAGCATTGTCTATAGTGAAACGAGCACATCAACATTATTCTACCAAGTTATGGGTCCACACCACCTTCAGATCAGTCTAACCACTGGAAGGTAGATGCGTAGCTCTCTATCAAGGTTGTTGTAGCACAATTTCAGTTGCAGTGCGAGCTGCAGTGCTAGTTGCAACACCAGTTGTCGTGCTAGCACTAGTTGTAGTACCAATTGCAGTGAAATTTTTTGAGAATTATTGGGACTAATTTTTGGTTATCCTAGTGCGCCCTAACCCAGTGCACCTCCTGGTGTTGTTAGATTGCAGTTTTGACAAGTTTGAATTTTTAAGGTTTCTACCCTTGCCGTTGTAGTTGCCACTGCAATTTGTCGCTACAAAATTTTCCTTGTCAAGATTGTTGGGCAATATATTGGAGGATGTTGAGGTTTATCTTTCCCTAGATCAATGCGCCCTATCCTAGTGCACCTACTGGTGCTCTCATATTGTTGATCCGTCAAGCTAAAGTTGTCGTTGCCTTTCATTGTTGTCAGATGGTGTCATTACTTACCATTGTTGTTAGAGGTATGTCCTTGTATATGTTTACACTGTATCATTATCTTAAGGGTGTTTTTGCAGGAGAAGGGATTTTTGTCCAAGCAACAATGGTATATCTAGAGGGAGGAACATCATACTCCATGTTTGATTATTTTGATATGTCTCTAGCTATTATGGCATTATTTTGATCTTATGAACATCTAGTTATATTTTTTCTCTATTGAAGTTATGATTATTATACTAACCTATGGTTAAAGTTAAAGATATAATGTGACTTTAGTCAAAGTTTTATATTGATTAAGGTTGAGATTTTAGATTTTATTTGCATTATATTCTCTAACTCACAATTATGTCAAGAAATCATATTATCTTAAGTACAAGGGATAGGTTGGAAAGAATACTTGTCTCAGAAGAAACTCAAGTGGGACAATAGCCAGACTCGAGATTTGCATACCAGGTTTGATATTTTAAGTTCAGGGCAATAGAAATATTTTAAGTTCTATTATTTCTATTGTTGTCAAATATTTAGTAACATTTGAATATTGATACAATTACCACTCATAAATTCTTATTATTTACAAGATGAAGTTGATCTCCTTTAGGAAATGTTCTTGGTTACTGACTTCGACTCCATGAAGGACATCTACCATGAAGGATGCCATCGATATTTTTTTGTTCTTATTTCTTGTTTCGGGTAGGTAATAAGAGATAATTCTGAGAGGGATTCAAACTTCAGAGGGAGTTAGTGATTAGGAAGAAGCAAGGTTTCGTGACACTTTTCAAGATGCAAAGGGCATGCAACAGACATAAGCATGGTCCGAGGATTCTCTCAAATAGAGGGAGTTGACTTCATAATTTGAGATAAAGGATATTGCAATACTTCATCAGAGACATGGTGTAGGAAGGAGAACCAAGGCTCCATCACTTATCCATAGATGAGCATATAGCTGACATTTTCACTAAGACTATGTTTGGGACAAGCTTGGAAGGAATGAAAATGTTTTCTTGGGGGAGTATTGATGATTGTAGCATCGTGACGATATTACAATATTGATCAGATGGACTTGATCAAGTGGGAATAGGCCCATATGTAATATTCGATGGACCGAATATTCTAGTTGTTGCTAGATCTCTTATGTGTGAATTGCATCGGACTTTGAAACTCTCACAAGTAGGTGAGTAGTTAAATCACAAGTAGGTGAGTAGCCCCCATAAGCATCGGGTCGACTCTATCTCCATAGGAACTAGGTTGCAGACCAGGGGATATAGGGAACATCTACATACATATGTTCCCTATTAGATGTTCCCTGACGTAGTCTTCGAAGGACTGAAGAATCGAGATGCTTGAGGTGCAATTCCACATGTATGATAGCATCAAGTTCAGTTCATTAACAGAGTGATCCTATGATAGGATCACCATGAGCTGTTTGTGGCTTCGATGTGGTCATAATTCTTGTCATGGGACAAGAATGACCCAAGGTGCTAGACACATGTGTATGATAACATCGAGCTAAATGCATTCGCAAAGTGATCCTATGAGAGGATCAACTATGAGGTGAATGTGTTTATGATGAGGTCATGATTCTTGTCATGGGACAATAATGACTCGAGGTTCTAGACACTTTGTGGTGGATATGGATCATCAATATATCTAAATGAGGCTCATGGATATTGTGATATTTTCTATGACAAAAGAATACCAAGAACAAGTATGACGATATGTTTTGATGATTTCTACCAGATGATGTTGATAGTAATGGTGATACTTATGATGATTGTACATGTAGAATGGTCTACAAGACTATGTGAGTCTTTCACATGCCATGTAAAGATGGATGGATGTGTTTAAGACCATTAATCCCATAACAGGGAGTGTTGATATTATGGTAGTTGTGAGAGATATTAATCTCCATATGTAACCTTTGACTATAATAAAATATTCTGGAAACAAGAGAAACCCTAAACAAATGTGTGAAAACCTTAGAAAAAATGTTGGCTCAGCAGAATATATAACATTAAGGTATTATCCTCCAGGAAGACAAGTTGGCTTCACAGGAAAAAGATAAACAAAAAATATAATTACCAGAAAGTCATGTTGGCCCAGCAAGAAAAGTCATTGGACAGATTAATATAAATAGAGGACGTTTTGGCTCATTTTTTCACTCACTCTCACTCGGGAAACCAAAAACAATGCACAAGTTTGGAGGAGGAGAAACAACAACTGCAGTTGTACATTTTTCTCTTTTTTAGTCTTTTTGGTACTTTCTCTTGTGCGCTACCCTTAGAGAAGGTGCACTCTCTTGGCTATCTATTGGTTATGGTGTGGATTCCCAGAATCATTCTTTCTTTCAAAAGGTTAAGGTGCTCGAGGGTGGCTTTATTCCTATGGATGGGTGACAATGGTGTAGTATTATCTATGATGAAACGAGCACATCAACATTGTTCTAAAACAAAAGTTGTAGAGTTATATGAAGCATGCTTTCAATGGTATTTTATGATGGAAATGCATGCATAAGTGCTAAAGAAGGTTCGTAGCAGTGGTTTAAGAAACATGGCATTAAGAGGGGTGTTGCTATGAAATGTCTTCTTATAGAGGTTGAATGAGAACTTTGATAGTGGACATAGACATTCCTTGATTTATGGACACACTGGGTAGTAGTGCCTTGTTTTCTGGGTGGTAGTGCCTTGGTTTGTAAGCAACATTTCCTAGAATGATTAGGCACCACCAAAAATAGTGGATGGAAATTGGTTCGACATGTCCATGAAGTGAAAGGGATGGAAACTGCACCTTGGGAATTTTCAAGTAGAGAATTAGTAATTGGGTGCAGTAATACTTGGAATTCCTTTGGCACTCATGCATGTTTTGGTGAGAACATGATCCCAAGGAGATGAACATTCCTTACCTTTGATTCATTTGAGGATTTAATTACACATTTAGTTGAGTATATCGCATGTTTGGGGTTCCTTAGAATCGAGCATGGTGAAAGGCACCTTGAAGAAGCAAGTTGTAAGGCCTTTGCCTAAGAATGACAATAGGTGCATTGCCTAGGTGGGTGTAGAGGGTTGTCATAGAAGGTTGCAATGCCAGACATTTCTTTCCTAGTCATTGGATGGAGTGGTGAACCATTCCATATTTCCTTGAGATGATTTGGGATGCCTTGGGCACAGGAGATGGACCTGAGGACTTAACGGGTTGAACATCCCTTAGCTATTTGGGCTACCTTTGAGCACACTTATTGGACGTGGATGGTCAATGGATAATGCACCAAAGGAAATAAATGTGAAAGGTGACACTAGTGTCCACCTTAGAGTGTAGAAGCTTGCAATTGTAATGGAATTATCATATAAGAGGAGGATGACTCAAAGGTGTTAAGGGGAAATAAGCATTGGTTTTCAATTTATAAAATCATGCAATATTAGTTTTAGTATGACATGTGGATTTTGAGAAATAATGAGTTGTACATTAATAGATGGTCTCTTGATTTATATCCACAAGAGGATATCCCTTCTTCCATCCCAATCTTGGTGATATTTTTCCATCTCTTTATCTATATTGGGAAGTTGAACGCTTGAGTCAATGTAAAATAAATAGGATTGAAACCCTCATATAAAATAAAAACAATGCCTGGCCTCTCCCAAATACATAAATGTGAAATGTTAAGACCAAGTCAAAATAGCTTCTTAGCCTTGGAATCACTTCGAGAGAAAGATACCCCTAATCCAAGAAAATAAATACTTTCTCAAACTCTACATAGGAGGAAAAGGGGAATAAGAGTCTCACCAAATAAGAAATGTTTGATATTTTGGCTAAAAATGAAAAACCCCATTAATTGAAAAACATAGGATCAAAAGATATGAACTCTACTAAACCCTCTCCATTAGTAGAGGGAGGGGAGGGCATAACGAAAAACTGCCCACTCACGAGAGACACAAACCAATCACGAAGAAACTCTAATAGAAAATAAAATCGAAGACTACAAATAACCTTATGGTTATGAAACAAAGAAAGTCCTACATCATCCCATAGAATGCCTAGAATTAGAAGTTGGGAAGAACATAGTATGCTCAATAGCTATGGTATCTGAAGATTTCTAGGATTCCTATGGTCTTACTCTACATATGGGTATAGGTTTACCTCCCGAGGAGAAAGAAATTAGGAAAAAATATATTGAAGCGTTCACGCATGCTCCTCCGGTCAGATGAATAAAAAATTATCATTACTTATTTCCTTACCATTAATTTGTAAAACAATACTCCTTAGGTATGGAAAAGAAAGTACAAAACCAAGTAAGAAGTTATTGTTATACTTCGTCCTCATTGTTTTTGAAAACACAATTATTGCTTTAGATATTGTAAAATTTTATAATTCACTTTATATCTTATAAAGTCACCACATTTACATTTTTTAATGTTGACATGAAAACATTAAATTTAAAAGTTGTATTTGAAATATTTTAATGAAACAATAAAATTAAACCAATTTTTATATAATTATTTTAAAAACTAATGTAAATATTATAAGTTTTAAATTTCAATTAATTAAAAATAGTAAATTATGTATATATTAAGTAATTAAATAATTATAATTGAATAAACAATCTCAAAACTTATATATCACTTTGACATATAATTAGATTATGACATTAAACTAATATTTAATAAATTTCGCTTTTACAATATTATTTAGCTTCATAACTTCCTATAATTTGATATTCTTTATTGTACCATCATTTTTTAATCAATTTAGTCAATAAACCTAACTTTTACAAAATCATTTTTTTTTATAACTTCTTATAATTTGATATTTTTGAAGATTCTCGCCATCAATTTTATATCAATTTAACCAATGAACCTAACTTTTACAAATTTACTTTGCTTCCTAACCTCTTATAATTTGATATTATTTATCATACTTAATATCATTTTTATACCATCTAAGCCATTATCCAAGTATTTATCATCATTTTCCATGATTTAGAGGTATCTATTGTTTCTATCTAAATCATGCATCACTAGGGTGTTAATTACTTTTTCTATACTCCTTCGTTTTGATAATTTCGACATTTTTGGTCATTTTGATAATTTTGAGACTCTTCAATTGGTTCTAGAGTATGATTGAAAATTGATTATTAACTAAGAGTTGCTCTTCTTGGATGTAAAGAAACATGTTAACAGTCAAGACCCAAAAGATTTTGGCAGGAGTGAAAAGTTTCCTCCTTACAAACAACCATCTGATTATTTTAGGTGATGTGGTTTCCTTGAATAATGGTAATGAGTCAACCATTATTTATGGAAAGTAGTCAATAATGATTATCCCACCACTCATTGACATAATAAGCTATGATAAAAACTCCCACTGTGAATTTTTTTTTTCAATACTCTCAAACTCTCAAAACAACATGCATGGCATTGTATTATACAAAGTTGATGACGTTATATATTTTTAATAATTTTTAGCTAATAAAAGAAAACATGTTTTTAGTTAATTATTAAGAAAACCTCTTCAAATAATTTTACATAGTTTTTTCGAAAGCTTTCATTTAACAATCATTCATGATGTTCCATAGAGATATATCTATAAAGCTTTCATTTGACAATCATTCATGATGTTCCATAGAGATATATCTATAACCTTGAATATTGTTTTAAATAATCCAAATTTATTGTGTGTTACTTTGATGTGACACCACTTTACTTTCCTTGGCTTCATTAACTTTCAGATATACATTTCCTCTCCTTCAAAGGAAATGCCCGATCATAACATTTGAGGCTGTTTCCGACACTCACCATCACGGAGGTATGCATATTATTATCTCCATAATTTTTCTACGTAAGCTATGAGGGTGAAATAGGCTAAGCGAAAAATTAACTAAGGGAAAAATAAAAGTTTAAGAAGGAAATAACAAGATTAAGTCATAATGAAGTAATTAAATATATGAAGGCTCATTTGACTTAAACATCTAAAAATAAGAAATAATATGAATCCAAAATAAAGTATTTTCAAACGAAAAATAATGAATAAATGAATCCATAAATATAAAATGATAAAAGTAATGGAATATGACTATACGAAGGATAGAATTGGAATTTCACACAGAGGAAAATATGGGGAAAGAGGGTTTTCTTACCGTAGAAAGATGTAAAAAATCATATAGCATTCACGTAGTTCATTGAAGATGAAAGAGGAAGAAAACATTGTAGAATATTTTGAAAGAGTGGATGAAATAGACAATTCAATCAAAGTGTTGGGAGAAGAGATAAAAGACAAGATTATTATCCAAAAGGTGCTAAGATCATTACCAATGAGATATGATGTCAAGGTATCTACCTTGGAAGATCGAGAATACCTTGACAACCTTACAATGGATGAAATTCATGGGATTCTTATAGCGTATGAAATGAGAACTAAGAAAGAAAATTCATCAAAAAGGGAAACAACCTTCAAAGCATCAAAAGAAATAAAGGACCATGAGCATGTGCCAAATGAAAATCACTCAGACAAATCAGATGAAGAAGAGGCCAAATTTATAAGGAAACTCAAGAAAGGTTCTAGAAAATACAAAGGGAAGTTAGCTTTCAAATGCTTCAACTGTGGAAAATTGGACATTTTGATAACAATTGTCCCTATCCAAAACAAGAGAATAATGGTGAATAAGAAGCTTACAATCGGAAAGACCATAAAAAAGATAAAACCTAATACAAAAATAAATTCTATAAGAAAAAGAAAAATTGCTACTCCAAAGAAGACAATAGTTCATCTGACATGAGTGAAGATGAAGAGTCAGAACATCTATTTATGGGTATAGAAACCCAAGATAATATTTCTAAAAATACTTTTGATATTGAGGAAGACTCTGAAGTTGAAGGAGAAGTAGACCTAGAAGCAAAACTAATCAATGCTCTCGATGAACTTAGAAAGTATAAAAAGAAGAACACTTTACTGAGGGGATAGTTGTTATACTTTGAAGAATCCAAGAGAAATGAGGAAGTCTTGAATAAACAACTCAGTGAAAAACAACAACATTGTAAGAAGCTAGAGACTAAAATCGTTCAAATAAAGAGGGAACTTAAGAAAGAAAACAACCAATCAAGATTTGAGAACAATTCAAAAATATTGAATGACCTTCATAATAGTCAAATATCACCAAACGATAAGATAGGACTGAGATATGATCAAGATTCAACCTCTGTAAAACAGAATACTGACAAACAACCAACTAGTTATGTAGATTCTCTTAGAATCCTCTTAAAAAGAGAAGATAAAAAGGGGAAGATGGCACCATTAAAGAGTGTACCTAATAAATAGAAATCAACACACCCTACAAAAGAAAAACAAGACAAAAAGAATACAATGACCAGAAGGACTCCCCCTAATATATATCAACATATCTTCCTTGGATATTGCTACTCTTGCAATAATTTTGGACACAAAGCAATGCATTGTAAAGCCTATAGGAAGTACAATCCTAAAAATGTCCAAAGATATAAGAACAACAAGAATAATGTACATAAAAGAAACCATAATTCATTCTCTTCTTTACAAGACTACAATGTTGAATTTCACAAGTGCAACAATTATGGTCATAAAGCAAGCGAATGTAGATTGCCAATGCAATCCATGAAGACAAGAATTCCCAACAATAAAAATAAAAAGATACAGAAAGAAAAACATGTGGAAGAAAAGGTAACATAATGTAAAGTAGCCATGTATGCCAAGAACAAAATGTGTCAATGGTATATTGACAGTGGATTCTCTAAGCATATGACAAGAGATAAAAGAAAAATTCTCAATCTAATAAATAAGGAAAAAGGAAGTGTCACATTTGGAGATATTGCATCTGCCAAAATACTTGGAAAATGCACAATCACTTTGGGAAACAAGAAAAATAAATCAAAAAAATGTGCTACTAGTTGAAAATCTAAAGCCTAATCTTCTAAGTGTAGGACAAACTTGTGATCAAGGACATATACTCATTTTTTACTCCCAGAAATGTGAAATCAGTAAGGAAGGATTAGAGAAATTAGTATTTGTTGCACCAAGAACATCAAGTAATGTATATATTTAATATATTGAAGAAGAAGAAGAATTGCACATGAGTCAAGTAGATGAAAGTTGGTTGTGGCACAAAAGAATGAGATGCTTGGGATGCTTGAGCTTTGACATTATGATCAAAGCTAGTAGAAAGGAAATAGTGAAGGACATTCCAAAGGTTAGAAAACCCTCAAACCCTGTTTGTAAGCATTGCCAAATAATAATCTACATCAAGACCCTTGGAGCTTGTTCACACTGACCTCTATGGACCTACTAGGACTAGAAGTATACAAGGGAAACATTACTTCATGTTGATTATTGATGACTATACAAGGATGACCTAGATATACTTCCTTAAAGAAAAATCAGAGGCATTTGAAAATTTGAAGGCATTTAAAGCTTATGTGGAGAATGAGACAGATCTCAAGATCAAATGTTTGAGATCAGACAATGGAGGGGAATTTGCCTCTAAATAATTCAATAATTTTTGTGAAGACCATGGAATCAAGAAACAATTTTCATCTCCAAGAACTCCTCAACAAAATGGAGTTGTTGAAAGGAAAAAAAAAATTGTTCAAGAGGCTGCAAGAACAATGTTGAATGAATCCAAACTTCCAGATAATTTTTGGAGAGATGCAATATATACAACAGTTCACATACTCAATCGAGAACAACTTAGAGTTAATCATGACAAGACACCTTATGATCTATGGTTTGGTAGACCAACATCAATCAAACACTTTAGAGTCTTTGGGAGCAAATGGTATATTAAGAGGGATGATGATAACCTAGGAAAATTTGATACCAGGTCAGACGAGGGGATATTTCTTGGTTACTCACCCAAAAAAAGGCTTACAAATGTTATAATATAAGATTTCACAAAATAGTGGAAAGTGGAAATGTAAAAGTAGATGATCTAAAATTAATAAAATCAAATCTCAAGATAAATCAAAGATTGATGAATGGACAAGAACTAGTGATGATGAAGAAGATGTTGAATCACAAAATGGAGAAAATGTTCAAGAACTCCAAGAGAATGAACCACAAACTGATGAAGAAAAGGATGAGGAAGAAATTCCCTTGCCAAAAGCTCCATAAAAAAGAGTTCAAAAGAATCACCCTAAAGGAAAAATCATAGGGGATAAAAGTGTAGGAGTAGAGACTAGAAGAAAACTTACATTTGAGTCAGAATAGGCAATGATTTCTCTGGTAGAACCCAAATCATTTTTAGAAGACAACAATAATGAAGATTGGATAAAATCACTGAATGAAGAACTTGACCAAATAGAGAAAATCAGACCTGGGAACTGTTCCCAAGACCAAAAGACAAACATTTGATAGGTACCAAATGTATTTTCAAGAATAAACTTAATTTAAATGGACAGATTATAAACAATAAAGCCATATTAGTATGCAAGGGATATGCCCAAGTTGAAGGAATTGACTTTGAGGAGACATTTTCCCCAGTGGAAATATTAAAATCTATCATAATGTTTTTGGCATTTGCATGCTTCAAAAACTTCAATATATATCAGATGGATGTCAAGTCAACATTTCTAAATGGAACCTTAGAAGAAGAAGTCTATTTAGAATAACCTGAAGGATTTAAGTTGACAAAAAATCAAGATTATGTATGTAAACTAAAAAAGGCTTTGTATAGTCTTAAAAAAAATCCTAGATCATGGTTCTCAAGGCTTGATAACTATCTACAACAACAAGGATACAAGAGAGGGACTACTGACAACAACCTATATATCAAAATTGAAGAAAAAAATATTATTGTTGTTGTGGTATATGTGGATAATATCATTTTTGGAAGTAATTTGACTATACTGAGCAAACGGTTTGCTACATAAATGTAGAAATAATTTGAGATGTCTATGCTAGGTGAACTAAAATTCTTCTTTGGTTTACAAGTTACTCAAATAGACAAAAGGATATTCATATCTCAAACCAAATATATCAGAGAAATGCTAAAGAAATTTCAAATTGAAGATTACAAACCTATGAGCACTCCCATGGTTACAGGATGAAAAATAAAATTAGATGATGATTCACCAAAGGTAGACCAAACCATGTACAAATCAATGGTTGGTAGCTTGTTATATGAAACAACAACAAGACCATATATCATACAAGTTGTAGGACTAATAGGCAGATTTCAATATGCACTTAAGGAGACTCATTTGAAGGAAGTAAAAATGATATTTAGATATCTAAGAGCTACCTTGGATTTTGGTTATGGTATCCAAAAAAAAAAATATTTTATATTAAATGCATATATTGATGCAAATTGGGCTGGTAGTGTTGATGATAGGAAGAGCACCAATGGAGGATCATTGTTCCTAGGAAAGTGTCTGGTATCATGGCTAAGTAATAAACAAACATCTATATCATTGTTAACAATAGAAGCTGAATATATTGTTGCTCCCATCTGTTGCACTCAAGTAATTTGGATGAAACAAACCCTATAAGACCTACAAGTAAAGTATGATCATCCAATTCTTCTTAACTGTAACAATACCAGTGCTATAAACCTCTCTAAGAATCATGATATGCATTCTAACACCAAACATATCCCAATCAAATACCATTTTTTGAGAGATCAGGTTTCTCAAAAGATAATCAAAGTGAAATACGTTGACACTAAAGAAGAAATTGCATATATATTCACAAAACCTTTACTCATGAGTACTTTTGAATACCTTAGACAAAAATTGGGGGTAATCTCCATATCTAATTGAATTTCACAATTTTCATTAGAGGAGGAGTACATGAACATGGGGAGTATAACCTTAGGGGGAGAAAAGAAACATCCATTTTGTCATTGTTGTCAAAGGGGGAGGAGAAACGGTAAAACTCGATTAATAAATAAGGGGTTTTTACTGTGTTTCCATCAATGTCAAAGGGGGAGAATGTTGGACATGGTGTTGGCATTGATGTCAAAGGAGATCAATATGCTCAATATTGGACATAATGTTCTGAAGTTGACACCGATGTAAAAGAGGGTATGTGATGTTGGTATTAGCAATGATGCAAATAGGTCAATATTATGGTCATCATCATCATAATTGTAATTTTTTAAAACAAGAATTCCATGTTGGTGAGATGAATAGGCTATAAGCCTCCTGTTTATGGATCAAACATATTGATCATCAATGATCCAATAAATACAATATGCCCAAAGTAACTGTAGAGTAATATTTATTAGATGGTTGAGGCCGACAGACAATGAAATCATAAATACTATGGATCGACAATGGACAACGAATATTGATCGTAGATCATTGGATCAATATGGAAGTGTGAGACCAAAATAAGAAGATTCGATCCATAACTTAGATCGAATCATAAAGGATAAAAATATAATTAAAGATAATTAACACCTAAGGATCATGGTTTGTTCAAGTAATTGTTACATAAACAGTAAACGAGTTTTTATTCCATTAATGATGAGAAACTTACAAGGGATTTGAAGTATTTTTAATTAAACAAAAAACTTTTAATGAAAAAATGTTAGCATTATTATTAAATTGAATGAAGAGGTGCATTGGTTCATACAAAAAGACACAATGTTTCAAATTGATACATGTTGGAATATTATATAAACATAGAGGTATAACGGAAGGAGAGTGCCTCTGTGGTCTAATTCAAAAGATCAAAGATAGAAGCAGAGTCCAAGGAAGTGTTTGAAACATGAAACATACACATTAAGTGAGGGTGGAAGGGAGGATTGGATTCCTCTATGGGTTGGAGCCTGAAGCAGGGGGTTGCACCTTCCTCGAGTTGGTGCTTGGAAACAAAGGAGTTGGTGCATCCTCAAGTTGGTGCTTGAAAATAAGAGAGTTGGTGCATCCTCAAGTTTTTTCTTGAAAACAGAGAGTTGATGCTTCCTAGAGTTGGTTCTCTAAATAGTGAGTTGGTGCTCTAAAACAGGGCATTGGTGTCTCCCTGAGTTGGTGCTCAAAATAAGAGAGATTTGTGTCTCCTACACATTGTAACTTTTGTTTTTGTTATTGTTATACTTAATTTTTGTTTTTAGTACATTATTATTGATCAATTGTTTTGATTAATAAGTTTAATAATTAATTATTATTAAAAATATTGAAAAAGAAGCAATATTGATTCACCTCCCCCCTCTCAATATTGGCCAATATTTCAACAACATTAAATTTGATATCTAAGGTAATAAAGTACATAGTAAAACATTTCATAATATTGTAACATATTTTGTGGCGGACTATTTCAGTGTAATATCCACGTCAATTTATAGATCACTAGTACTAAGACTAGAAAATTATAACTCACCATAAAATTTTGCTACCTGGAATTTTTTTCCTTCAATTCCTCCTACACCTCTTCCAATGATATATATTGAATGAAAATCTTCAACACCTTCCAACAATAACTCTAATACAAATTTGATAACAAAGTATCTTGGATTCAATTTTTTTTTATTAATTAATGTTTTTTTTAACATTAGAGTATATGTGAGGGATAAAGTCCAAACTCACCTCATATCTGGGGAAGTGAATATAAATAACTCAACTTCTTTAATTGTAAAGAATAGTTTCTAGAAACTAGCATGGACAACTAATTAATGAGTATGATTGATGTCCATTTACAATTAATAATTTATTTTGTAAACTATAATCCTATGTTTTATCTTTTAATTTTAGCATCATTCTCGCTTATAGTCTCGTAATCAAAGGAATGAAGGGGCATGGTTTGATTTGAAAATCAAGGATAAATTGGCTAAACAAAAAATAATTTTAGCATCATTCTCGCTTATAGTCTCGTAATCAAAGGAATGAAGGGGCATGGTTTGATTTGAAAATCAAGGATAAATTGGCTAAACAAAAAATAAACTAAGGTAAAAAAATTCAAGTCATGTAAAGGAANTTAATAATTTATTTTGTAAACTATAATCCTATGTTTTATCTTTTAATTTTAGCATCATTCTCGCTTATAGTCTCGTAATCAAAGGAATGAAGGGGCATGGTTTGATTTGAAAATCAAGGATAAATTGGCTAAACAAAAAATAAACTAAGGTAAAAAAATTCAAGTCATGTAAAGGAAAGAACTAGAACTCAAGTCATAATGAAGCAAGTAAAGACATGAAGGCTCATTTAACTTAACCATTTAAAAAGAAAAAATAATATGAATTAAAAAAAANTATAAATGAATGAAAGATTTGGAATTTTTCACAATGAAAATGAAAACATAGAAAAATGAGATTTTCCTACACTTAAATGTCACATATTAATAGAATTGGAACTTTTTTTTTCCACGGGAGAAAGTTTCTCTTTTATATTCATAAGTATATAAAAATTTTACAAAGTAGCATATATATGCCAGCAAAGCATGACCTGTGACCACTGTGGGTGGCACGCCCAGTCACTCAAAACAGTCAGAGAAAAACATACATAATATCAAATCTATGCCAGCAAACCGTGACCTGTGTCCAATTTGTGCAGTACGCACAGTCACACAAAACAGTAAAAAAATAACCAGCAAGTGATCTGGATGTTCTTCAAGCGTAATGCAAAGAGTATCTCTCGGCCTCTCAAGAGGTGCGTGGAAGATAGCCTTTCTTATAATAGTTCCAAGATTTCACTAACAAAATACTGAAGGGTCGAGTGTTCTGTAACTAATACAGTGACCCGAATGCCAGTGGAATTTGGAGCCTGTTGAACTGAAACCAATATAGTGATCATGTTGCCAGAGTGTTTTGTGTTCAGAGACTTATACAGTGACTCGTGTGCCATCGAGCCTGTATGAATTGTAACCAAAATCAGTGATCCTGTTGCCAGAGTGTTTTTTCTGTGGCCTGTTCCTGCCTCGTCAAAACTTGAGATGAATAGGGGGGCCCTCGATGCCATCCTCTCAATGGGAAAAAGTTATCAGTCCAGGAGGCCGGGTTAGAGCCTGTTTTGATAGCTGATCAGCAGTCTTATTTTCTTCCCTGTAGATGTGTATGGCTCTGAGGCTCTTGAAATGCCTTTTTTCTATGGTGGCTCTCTCTTTCCAACACTCCAGTGCTGCTGATCTGAACTCAACTTTGTCATTTATCCAGTCGATAATGACCTTGGAATCTCCGATAAGTAGCAAATATTCTATATTTAGCCTTCGATCCAGGATGAGGGAAGCCCAAGCCCCCAGTAATTCATATTTTGTGTTGGTTCCATGTCCTCCGTTGAGCGTCCATCTGTAGGAGGTATGAGAGCTGATGTAAATGTGGCCTCTTGCCCCACAATGTGATCCATCAGATTGAGCAGCTCCATCGAACCAGGCGATGGCTTTGTCAATGGGAAGTGTGGTGGTTGATCTGCAGATGTTTTGGGCAGTAGAGGGGAGGGTAGGATGGTAGATAGAAGATAGAATGAGATGTGTCACATAATTTTCCGAGGGGGAAATATTATCAAATATTGTTGCATTCCTTGTCAACCAGATATTCCAACTGATGGTGGCTGGCAGCGAGGAATAGAGATTTTGTATAGAGCACCAGGAGCTAAAGCAGGAGAGTGTCGAGGGTCCATGCCACTGTACGGATAAATTTAGTGTCGCTGTAACTTGGTGCCAGACTTGCTGAGTAAAGGTGCAACTCACGAAGAGATGGTGCGAGGTTTCACAATGTTTCTTGCACATAATGCACTGGTTTGGACCTGACCAACCCTTGATTTGGAGGATATCCCAGACTAGTAGCTTATTCTCCGTCAAAATCCAAGTAAACAATTTGAGCTTCAGCGGGCATTTCCACTTCCACGACCGTGTGCGCCAAGTCTGATCACTAGTGGGCCAGATTTCCTCTGTCAATGCTTTGTAAATATTTCGGACAGATATGATTCCAGATTTGTCACCACCCGTCCAAATGAGGTTGTCACTTCTCTCCTGAAGGCTAATCCCTGCCTCATTTAGGTGGAGTGTGAATCGATTCCATTCCACCGAGAGTTCGTTGTCTAGTAACAACATTGAGCTTGTTGACCAGGATTCACCAAGTGTATTGCTGCTGTGAGGTGCTTTTATGTGGAAGAGGTAATGATGGCCTAAATTGTGAAGGCGCTCCAACAGTATCGAGGAGAGATGGGCTCTTTTTCCCATGCCGAGGATGTCGTCTTTACCTAGTTCGATAGTTGTACCATTTCCAGGCAGCCATGCAATCCAATGTAGAAGGATAGGTAACGATCTTTGAAGGTGCTTCCAAGTCTGTGAGCCTCTCAGCGAAGAGGTGGAGGCTGATCTGAGCCAGGAATGAATCGACAACTGTGCAAGATATTTGTCTTTTATGAGGTTGTGCCAAATGCCTGGGACCATCAGTATACGCCAAAGTGTGTTTGCCGAAAGAGAAAGGTAGGAAAGGTGCAGGTTTCTCAAGCCCCAGCCACCTAGTGCTTTTGGTTTTGAAAGGGTTTCCCACCTACATAAGTGGATGGATTTGTTGTTCTTGCTGTTTTTCCAAAGGAAGGCAAAAATTAACTTGCGTAGCTTCGTTAGCACTGATTTTGGGATGTACGCCAATGCCATCCAATACACCGAAAGACTTTCTAGGACAACCTTTATCAATATGTATCTGTCGCCAATGGACAAACATCTATTACACCAGTGTTGAATTCTGCGTTCAAATTTATCATATAACCAGCCCCAGTCCTTTGCTTTGTAACTTGTTGGTTTGATAAAGTATCCGAGATAGGTGAAGCCCATCTCCAGATCTCGAGATTCAATGTTAAAAAGTGTTTTTAACTCCAACAGGAAATCAACCCTCACTCCTGTGGCCAAGAATAATGACTTCTGGTAATTTATTTTTAGTCCTGTGACAGAGCAGAAGGTAGTTAGCACCTGGAAAATTTCTTTCCATTCAGATATGGAATCCGATGTCATAATGATCACGTCATCTACGAAGAGTAAATGAAGAATAAGGGTTAGTCTTGATGCTTTGATTCCCGTTAGATTGCCATCTAATTTTCTCCTTTTTAGCAACGTGCTGAGACATTCTAAGACTAGTATAAAGAGTAGGGGTGAGAGGCGACATCCCTGTCGAAGTCCTCTTTTGCTGTGGAAAGTCTTTGTCTCCTCTCCGTTGATTAGAACTGCCAGAGAGGCTGTAGATATGCATCCCATCATCCATTTTGTGGTGGCTGCCCCAAATCCACATTGGAGCAGGATAAGATGAAGGAAGTTCCAGTTTACACAGTCAAATGCCTATTTTAGATCTAGTTTTAAGAGGATGGCAGGAAGGTTTTTTGTTTTGATGATGTGTAAGAACTCTTGTGCTGTGCCTATAGCATCAAGGATTTGTCTGACCTTGAGGAAACCAAGATGCTCTTCTGCCAGTTCCCACGAGAGAAGAGGGCGGATCCTGTTTTCAATAATCTTGGTGATGATTTTGTAGCTGAGATTACACAACGAGATCGGTCGGTAGTCCGAGAAATGGAGGGGATGGTTCTGTTTTGGAATCAGGACAATGTAAGTGTTGTTCAGTTGTGTGTTAACCAGTCCTCTGATCCTCGAATCCTCAACGACTTCCAGCAGGTCTTGTGCCATTAAGTCAAAATAATGGAGGTAGAGTTCCACCATCCATCCATCGGGTCCGGGACTTTTTTCTTTTTTAAAGCCTTTTATTACCTGTAGAATCTCCTCTTTGGTGCAGGGAGCTTCTAGAGCTCTCACTTCATCTTCCGTGACCATCCGTGGGAAGAGTTGTGCTGCATCAGCCTGGTCCTGTATAGTGACAGTTTGATCTTCTTTGAAAAATCTCTTGAAGTAACTATGTGCCTCATATTTGATGTCTTCTAACCTATGGGCAGTGCTGCCATTCTCTGCCTCAATATCCCAAATAAGTTTTTTATTCCTACGGTGGCTTGCAAAGCGGTGGAAGAATATGGTATTGATGTCTCCACTACTAAGCTAGAGCGCGCGACTTTTTAGACGCCATCTATTCTCTTCTACCTGAAGAAAGTGTTGTCAGGATGCCTCTAGTGTGTGTAAGTCTGCATCGATTTCTATCTTTTGGTCAGATCGTGCCTTGAGCCTGTGTAAACAAGAGATTTTAAATTCGAGCTTGTTCATGGTGGCTGTATCATGCATTTTCTTCCATTTCAGCCAGGTTATAGTGTCTGTTCTAAGAAATTTTAGCTTTCTGACTAGATTTCCTTGTGCATCTCCTGGTAGAGTGAGTGATGGATCAGTCCATACTTTTTTCACAATCCGGTCGAATTCAGTTTCCTGCATCCATGCCGGATTGAATTTGAACGGATAACTCTCCCCCGTCTTGCCTTTTCCAAGCTGAAAGCAGATGGGAGTGTGGTCGGACAGGACGGTCAGTTCCACCCAGGCCCGTGCCATGTGTGAGGAAGTGAACAGATCTTCAGAGATCAAGAATTTGTCTAGGCATTTTTCAATGTTGTGGGTGCCCGATCTTCCATTTCGCCAAGTTGGCAGTAATTCGGCCGGTTCCAAATCAATTAAAGCATTTTTTGTGAGAAGCTTGGTGAAGAAGAGTGCTAATGAGTCGGTTCTTGCCTTGACGCCCCAGATTTCCTTTGAGTTGAGCGTGAAATTTAAGTCTCCAACGATTATGATGTCTTTTATAGCAAGTAGTCCAAGGCTGTCCAACTTCTCCCAGAAAACTCTACGATCCAGACACGGTCCGTAAGTGTTGAGCAGGGTCAAGGAGGAGTTTAGTTTGAAACATGTGCCAGTTAAAATAATACCACCTGGACTGAGAAAAGGCGTAAAATCAAATTGTGACGGATCCCAGGCCGCCAGGAGTCCGCCTGAGCTTCCTATGGAGCTGGCAGCACATACCATCCAGTCCGGTCTGAGGGCAAAGAGGAAATTCCTTGCAGCTTCAGCTTCCACTAATGTTTCTTGTAAAAAAATTACTGTCGGTCTGATCTTTTCTAGTATTCGTCTCATGGAGGCTAGTTTCAGGAGCCCTCCAACCCCTCTGATATTGAGGGAGATAAGTCTCATGATTTAGCCCTAGCTTGGGAATTTAATCCTCTAAGGGCCCGGGTAGAATGATCCGTAGGTTGTGATGCTGAGCTTGAAGCCACCGCATTCTCATTTTTCCTTACGCTACGAGTTTTGAGAGGTGAGATCTCTGAAGCCAATCCTCTGGACCAAGATGGTACTACTGCACCGTTTTCATTTTTTTCTATGGTTGATGAATTGTTACCCGAGGATCGGATGAGTTGTTTTCCAATGTAGAGCGGTAGTGGGATAGAGTCAAAAGGTTGAGGGGAAACTGGTGTAGGGGTGTGTATCAGAATGTCCAAGTCCCTGGCCGATAAAGGAGGTTCCAAGTAGCCAGGGGGAGGTGTGGTATCTCTAACCGGGAGCTCAGAGTCTGCCAGGGGTTGAGTGGGAGTGAGTTCACTATGAGGGGAGGAACTATGCAAGGGTGGGGAAGGGTGGGCGATAAAGGGCTCCTTCGGCTCTAGAGGAGGTGCCAAAGCATCTAATTGTGCTGGTATGTTGGGCGACAGAGGCAGGAGAGTGTTTTCAGAAGATGTTTTCGGATGTGTGGAGTTTGTATCCAATGAATTTAACTTGAGCCTCTCCCAAGATGATAGAGATTTGTAAAGTGAAGGACAGTAAAACAAAATCTTGCTCACCAATGAACCGTCGAGTGGGTCTGTGTTCATTTCTTGCTGTTGAGTTGTTGACTCCCTTGCAGAAGCATCAGACTGAGTGTCATAGCCATTTAACCTGACTTCTTCCGACGCGGATGCCTCTGGTTCAATGGGAGGATGCTTGTAACAGTCCCGTCTCAAGTGGCCGGTTCTGCGACAGAAGGAACACCTGAAAGGGATTCCCAGATAGTCGATTATTTGGGCTATAAGCTGGCCTCTCCATTCTATGTTCAGGACTTCTGGTAGTCCTGCATGAATATCTAGTTCCACCAGAATTTTATCCATTTTGCGGTCTGATGAAACCAGGGAGGCTGTGTCCACTGATAAGAAGCGCCCCAATGATGATCTGAGAAGTTCAAGGGCATGTTGGTTCCATAGTTGAAGAGGAAGTCCAGGTAAGAGGACCCAGAGGTGCCTGTAGGAAAAGTATTCAGTGGTAGGGTTGAAGCTGAGCCTCCAACGCTTTAGCATGAGGCTACCACCTCCAACCGCCCAGAACTTGTCCAGGACTCGAATAGTATCCTCTGGCGACTTGAAAATAAATCCAAACCATCTGTTTTGTAGAAGGAGTACTCTGGGAGAATACCCTAGAAGAGGTTGCCATGTAGTTGTTGTCCAGTCTTCCAAGCTCTGAAAGCATTTGTCTTTGTAGGTGAGTCTTCCAACCAGAGCACATAGTGCCAAGTTGCATGCTTTAGACAGTCCCACATCCATGCCTAGGATGAGTTTTGGGTGGGTCTTTTTTGGTTTCCAGACCCTCTGTGGCTTGTGTCTGTTGGTAGGAGAGTGGCCAGAGGGGGTGCTTGACTGGTTTTTGTAACCACCGGGTCTGTTGTAGGCGTGGAGCTTGGGAAAGGTTTTCTCAGGTAAAGACTTTGGTGTGGTAGTTTCTGCGACATAAATGTGGAGCGTGGAGCCAGGTACGAGATGTTTGGAGACTGGGGTAATCTATTTTTTAAGGTAGTGTTTGTTTATCATCTCGTCAATAGAAGCCATAATGTCCGGGTGGTCCCACGGGTCCCCGGTTTGCCTAACAGTATCGGCCAGGTTTAGTGATTCCATGAAATTTGCTACAGATACTACAAGGATATGATCTACCTGGGATGGTGGGGAAAGTGACAGGAGTCCTGACAGGTACAGGTTGGACCCAGCTTGTGCCCGGTGATGACTGTTGTCTTTAGTGGGATAAGGGGCAGGTAAAAACAGGCAGGTGTTGGAGCGAAAGATAGATTATAAAAAGTGATCGGGGTTTGTGCGATGGCAGGTGCTGAGGGTATTATTAGAAAGTAGGAACTGGATCCCCGAGTAGACAGTTGTCTATGGTGGGGCTTGTGGACAGGTAAAAGAAGATAGGAGTAGGGTCGCGAGTGAGAGTGCAGATTTAAAAGGAGGTCACAAATTAAACCAGAAAGTAAAGTGAGGAAGAGTCTATCAGGCAGAAACCAAAGTAACCTGAGAGGCTATTGTGTCCGACCGCGCCCCTTCGATTTCCCGCTCTGCATATCGTATAGCCTCTAGTTGTCAATGGCGCAAGTGGTTTCACGCAAAGTCACGCCAGACTTGGGCGCCAAAATCTTTTGTGGGAACCCAATTCAAATTTTTCCGCTGGAGCTTCAACGGAAATTTTGATGTACCTATCTGGAGGCAGCATGGCCGAGTTCCGCCGGGAGTAAATGAACAACACGTGGGAACAGAACTAGTTCAAAACTCAATCTTTTCGAACCAAGTTGCCTCGGCTTTGGTTCCTCCATTTCGGCTCTGGTTCCTCCATTTGGGCTCATCATAATTGGAACTACATTACTACTATATGTGAAAACAAAATAAATTATTCAAAATATTTTATAATATATAAAAAAAAAATTCAAAATAATACCCCAAAGCCATGTTTGAGAGGAGATGTAGATAGTTGTAAAACATGACTAAATATGCATAATTGTTGAGAGGAAGTGTAAGGAACTACAAAGAGAAAGTATGTTAACACATATTAATAGAATTGGAACTACAAAGAGAAAGTATATTAATATAATTGGAATTGCATTACTACTATATGTGAAAACAAAATAAATTATTCAAAATATTTTATAATATATAAAAAAAAATTCAAAATAATACCCCAAAGCCATGTTTGAGAGGAGATGCAGATAGTTGTAAAACATGACTAAATATGCATAATTGTTGAGAGGAAGTGTAAGGAGGAAAATCATAGACTATAGATGAGAATTTCACTTAAAAATGAAAACTAAAAACAAGGATTGATGTGCTTGGTCTAATAAAGAAAACAAATTTTAATTGAAGTTGTGCACTAAGAACTTGCTTTGAATAATGAAGTTGTACAAGTATCTTCAAATATTTAAAATAAAATAGGAGGATAAATTGTTGAAATTATTCTTATACTAAGAGGGGGTGAATCAATATAAGATCATTTTTACTTTAATTGAGAATTCATCAATTATTCATTAACTTTAAAACACAAAATTCATGTAAACTCAAATCATAGTACACAAAGCTTAACCTGGAAACCTTTGGGAGAGAAAACCACAAAAACTTATATTTATAAATGTTTGTAGGAACCAACCTATTGTTCCAAATATCATAGGCACCAACATACTAGAGCCACCAATATCCTTAGTTGGGAACCAACTTAGCAAGATATTATGTAGGAACAAACCTACTAGAGACACCAATCTCCTCAACTGAGAACCAACTCAGTAAGACCTATATAGGAATCAACCTAATATATTCATACATAGAGTAATTCTGACTTTACTTGTATGCTCCATACTTCATGTATTTCATAACATAATCATACCCTTAACTTTCATGCTCCAACGCCTTTGTTTGCTTCATACACCAGGCAAAGATTCAAACCCTAGTTAGATTTAGCCTCGAACCTAGAGAACCTTATAAGAACATTCAAAAAATATAATGCTAAACGGCAAGATCATAACCTCAAAAAATCTCACTTTGCAGCATCGTAGACCTTATTCCTTCATAGCGAACCCTAAAAAATGCAAGGTAACTCTTTTGAACCTTTAGAGCCCAAGAATACTCTCTAGCTTCTTTTGTGCACCTCAAATCTCTTCTACACACCTCATACTTGATCTTGTTTATTGGATTCTCTTCAAATGAGCACATATATACTGTATTTATAGTTTTTCTATGCTCACTTATAGGGACAACCTCTAAAGATTGGTTGGGACAACCTGAACTTTATGGTTGGGTTGTCAGACAAAAAAATTCATATTTCCTCATTCCTGAGGAGTTAGGAGGAGTGATATATACAGTTGGAAAGGTATCGAAATAATATTTCCAACCATATAACATATGTTCCAATTTGAGATATTTATTTAGATTAAAAATTCCTTCAAATATAGGGTATCCAAACTAAGCATAAAAAATACAAAAAACAATAATTCCAAAAATCTCCATATTGCAATCTTTATCTTAGACATATATAGTCTCCCCCTGTATTTGACATCAATGGCAACAATATTTTCAACTATATTCCACTTTGTCATTTATGGCAACCCTTAGTCAATTCTAATACTCCCCTTTTCTACAAATTTCCTTTTGTTTGCAATTCTTCCTCTGTCTGCAACTTATCCCCCTTTGACATCAATGGAAAAGGGTTGCCCCCCCTGAACTTGCGCTTCCCTTTAATGATGAGATGAGATAGATATCACTCTCATACAATATTTTTCTCCTTTTTCTTCATCTAGAATGTACACATTGTTTGGGGTTCTATTTTCATTTGCCACTAATCTTCCTAAACGTGCTTTCCTTATATCGCATCCTTTAGAATAAAATGTGATGTTGTAAACTTGATCACACATCTGAATGACACTTAAAAGATTGTTTTTTAACCCTTCAACATACAAAAGTTTATTTGTTTTAATATTTCCATCATTAAGAATAAAAATATTTTATTGCATCTGCATCCTATTAGATAAAGAAATACAATATTGTAGTTTTGAACTTTGCAAAGAGTGCACAATATCTAGGGACATAATATGTAGAAATGGTTGTATGTCAGTAGGCATGATGAGAAATAAGTTAATGATATTTCCAGTCAAGGATGTAGATTGTATGTAGCTATTGGAAACTCTGAAGCAAGGTAGGGCAACTGGAAGGGATGGAAGGAAAAAAATAAGTATATATGGATTTGCAAGAGATGGAAAAATAGTATTTTAGAGTTATTTTTGTTGAAATTATAGGAAATCTAGCTGGGAAGAAGATTTTATTTCCATTCATAAAGATAATAATATCAATAATTTTAATAGTGCATGGAAAATTTAATTTTAAAACATGTAATAAATTGTAATAGCCCAATATCCTTAGTTGAATACAAACTCAACAAGATATTGTGTAGGAACCAACCAAATGGAGACACCAATCTCCTCAGTTGAACACAAACTCAATAAGGCTTGTATAGGAACCAACCTAATATATTCATACAAAGAGTACTTATGACTTCACCTACATGATTTATACTTCACGTATTTCAGAGCATCATCATACCCTTAACTTTCATGATCCATCACGTCTCTTTGCTTCATAACCCATACATAGATTCAACCATGTTCAGATTTTATCCTTCATGCACTAGAAAACCTCGTAGCATCATTCCCAGAATATAATCCCAAAATGAAACATCACAACCTCAAAACATCTCACTTTGAGGCATTATAGACCTTATTCCTTCATAGTGCATCCTTAAAGATCCAAGAAAATTCCTCTTGCATGTTTAGACCCCACGAATACTCTCCATATTCTCTTTCCCACCTTGGATCTCTTCTACACACCTCAAACTTGATCTTATTTCTTGGATTCTCTTTAAATGCACACATCCATCATGTATTTATAGTGTTTTTGTGCTCACTTTTAGGGTCAACCTATAAAGATTGGTCGAGCCAGCCTGAACTTTCTGGCTGGGTTTTCTAACATAAAAATTCATATCTTCTCATTCCCAATGATTTATATGCAGTCCAATATACCGTTAGAAAGGTATCAGAATAAAATTTCCAACCATATAAAATATTCTCACATTTGAGCTAGGTATTGAGAGTAAAAATTCCTTCAAAGATAGGGTATCCAAACTGAGCATCAAAAATCCAAAAAACAACATTTCCAACAATCTCCATCTTGGACATCTATAGTCTCCCCCTATGTTTGACATCAATGACAAAACAAATTCCAACATAAAAAGGCTAAACAAAAATTAAACCATGGAACAAAAGTTTTAAGCCATATAAAGGAAAGAAACCAAGTCATAATGAAGCAACTAAAGACACGAAGGCTACTTTGACTGAACTATTTGAATATAATGAACATTATGAATCCAAAAGAAAGTATGTTTAGAAAAAAAAAATGAGCAATATGAATCCATGGATGTGAGACGATAGAATCAATGTAACAAGGCTAGATGAAGGACATACCTAAAATTTCACAACATGAAGGCATTTAGAAAATATTAGAGGAGAGTAGGATGCATGTGAGAGTAGAAGGATGTTAAGTAAATAGGGGAAGGATGTGCACAAATCATGTCAAATTTTTACTTTGTATGTATTTTTATCCTGTGAGTTGTATAAATGAACTTCCTTTAAGCACCCTTGTAGCAACATCTTCATTGATTGTTTTTGGCAACATAGTGTAGTGCATGTTCATCCCATTAAATAAAGAAATACAATATTTCACTTTTGAACTTTCCAAAGAGTGCACAACATCAAGGGACATAATTTGTAGAAATGGTTATATGTTAGTGGACATGCTGAGAAATACGTTAATGACATTTCTAGTCAAGGATGTAGACAATATGTAGCTATTGGAAACACTGAAGAGAGTGATCCAGATTTAGGAGCGGAACGAACCGATTAACAGACTGAATACAATAAACATGGAGATATGAAGAATAACACAGATACCCAGCGAACAATATCTTCTATTGAATAAATGAAATAGGATGAAACTGTAAAACTGCAGAATTGAAACACTTGCTCAAATGGTGGTAGATATCTCTGAGAAGAGATGTGGCTGCTATGCTCATCTGTCTGAGTAGAAAGATTGAAATGAGGATCTAGAGGCCTTTTTGATATTACTCGTGAATGCCAAAACCCTAGAAATCCAAAAACCTAACCCTAGAAGGTGAAACACCAAAAATTACGTGGGCCCCTATGGATAAGTTGGTACCTCAACTTCCTGGGGTCATAACGTTTTCATACAACCTTCGTTTTAGGCACATGATAGACTGCTGGAAAGATATTTTAGAGAACTACATGTTACACCATCACACTCTGACTATTTCTATATTTTTATTGCGGTGAGCCAAAAAAACACTTTTAAGGGCCCCAAAATGGCCCTAGAAGTAAAACAAGATGTTTTGACATGAAAACATAAAAAATAATCCAGTTGGATTAGGTGGGAGGCCACCAGTATCCACTTGGAAGATGTGTAGGGATTCAAACAACCCATGAAGTGTAGAACCCACCATTACAAATAAGTACAGAAGAACGTGTTGAACTAAAATTGTCAATAGGAGCCAGTTGGAATAGGTGGGTGGCCACCAATATCCACATGGATTAGTCCTCCCCCATTAGGAATAAATGGTCTCCATTGCGTTGATTTACCCCATAATGTGAGGAAAATTATGCTAAATTTGGCCTCGGATGAGAAACTTTCCTTGGTGTAGGAGTTTCCCTACCTTGACAGCCCAATAAAGCTAGATCCTCTACTGGCGAGTGCCCTTGACATGTGTGTCCACTATCTGATCAATGGATGATTGTTCCATGTAGTCAGGGTTGAGTTATGTTGGTGTCAGTTGTTCTTCGATATCTGAGGTGTCCAATAATGGTGGAAAATATGGTCGAAGGAGGTTCACATTGAACACTTGATGAAATCCGAGGAAGGGTGGAGTGTTGAGCTCAAAATAATTGCTACCCACAGCCTTGGTGATAGTGTAAGGCCCATAGCGAAGTGGGTGGAGCTTTCAATAGGTCCCTATGAGATTCTCCTTCTACAAATGTAACTAGAATTTGTCTCCAACCTGAAACTGGTGCGGTACCCTGTGTTTTTCATGGCGTTGCTTGTACTTAGCATTGGATTTCTGCAAAATCTCATGGACCTGTTGGAGGATGTGTTGAATCTGCTCAATGAATCTGATGGCTTTGTCAGTCTTAGACTAAACATGGGAAGATTTTGTCTGTGTGGGGGAAAGAGGTAGTGCAACATCAATGGGACCCAAGGGTTGGAATCCTAGCCCCACCTGAAATGGGCTATGGCCGATGGAGCTATGGAGAGCCATGTTGTAACTGTGCTAAACATAGGGGAGACTCTCATCTCATGTACATGGATGATTAGAGTTGTACATGTGCAAGATGTGCACAATCATCCGATTAACAACCTCTATTTGGTTGTCTGTTTGGGGGTGGAAAGAAGTGGATTTAGTGAGCTTGGTGTCAAACAATGAACATAGACTCGACCAAAATGTGCTAAGGAACCTATTGTCTTGGTCGTAGATGATGGTATGTGGTATCCCAAAATGGACCCACACTCATTTGAATAAGAACTTGGCAATATCTGGCGCTGTGATATTCTTCTTGTAGGCTGTGAGGATGGAAATTTTTTAAAACCGATCAATGACCACAAATACACAATCATTTCCTTGCTTGGTGGATGGAAGGCTAGACATTTAATCCATTGAGAGGGATTCCCAATGATTCTCGAGAGTAGGAAGAGTGGTGTATAAGCCTTGCTTCTTGATGGTTGGCCTGCAAATGGAACAAGAAGTACAAGATCTGATATACTTGTTGACGTCCTATCGAAGTTTTGGACAATAAAAATGTTTCTAAAGAACATCCATAGTTTTCTCCATGCCAAAATGTCCTGTCATCCAACTATAGTGGGCTTCCCAAATCATCTTTGCAAGCTCTCTTGTAGAAACGAAGAGATGGCCCAGATGGCATAATAATCCATCTTGAATGTGATGATATGTGGTGGTGAAGTTTGGATCTTGATAATAAAGTTGGGGCCACTCAGATGCCTCATGTCCACAAGAATGGAGGAGAGTGGTGAGTGCATCCATGGGAGTTCGACTGAGGTAGTCAACAACAGTATTTGAGATCCATTTATTATACTTGATGTTGAGATGGAACTGTTGCAGTTAGGTGGACCACTTTTGATGGTCGTTGTTCTGCAATTTCCCATGTGTCTTTATGAACTGCAAAGGCTTGTGATCAATGTGGATGATCATCTCCTTTCCCAGAATGTAATATTACCATTGATTATAGGCTTGTACAATGGAATACATCTCCTTGTCATAGGTAGGGTATTTCCAGATAGTATGTGAGAGTGTCTCACTACGGTATTCCATCGGATGACCATGATGAGTGAGAATTGTTCCTATAGCATAGTTAGATGCATCGGTCTCAATCTCAAATGGTTGTTGCAGATCAGGAAAGGAGAGTACTCGAGCTAAGCATAAGCGATTCTTTAGATCATTGAATGCTCGTTGTTGTTCCTTACCCCACATGAACTTTTCCCTACCACCTCCCTTGGTCACTTGGTTGAGGGCCATGCAATATGGGAGAATCACAACACGAATCGTCAATAGAAGTTTCCCAGTCCCAAGAAGCTTCAAAGCTTAGTTATTGTGGTCGGGGCTGGCCAGTCACGGATGACTTGGATATTAGCTCGATCAACATGTACCCCATGCTCATCAACAATGTAGCCCAAGTATTGGACCATGTTCATGCCAAAGGAGCATATTTCCAAGTTGGAATATAGATTGTGTTGCCACAGAGTGCTCAAAACCTATTGAATACGTCACATGTGCTCCTCCCAAGTTCTATTGAATATGAGGATGTCATACAAATATACCACCATGGAAGAGTTGGTGAAGGTTCTCAATACATCATCCATCAACCTCATGAAAGTGGTTGGTGCATTTTCTAAGCCAAAGGGCATGACCAACCATTCGAAGAGACCTTCTTTAGATTTGAAGGTTTTATTCCATATATCAGTTGGTTCGAAGGGAACATGGTGGTAGGCAGATTTTAGGTCAATATTGTTGAAGAACTTTTCCCCCTTGAGTTGGTCAAGAAGGTCATCAATCCTAGGAATTGGGTATTGGTTCCTGACTGTGATTTTGTTTAAGGCTCTGTAATCAATGAAGAGTCGTGAAGTCTCATCCTTCTTTTGCACCAATACAATTAGGCTTCTATAAGGGCAAGCGTTGGGTTTGATGTGCCCCTTTTGAAGAAGCTCTTGGATATGACATCTGATTTCATCATTTTTCATCAGTGAGTGACAACAGAATGGTCCATTAGGAAGAGGTGCACCGGGGGTCAGATCAATTGGATTCTTGAATTGGAAGTTCGTTTTTACCCCGATGGGTGAGGATAATATGTCTCGATACTCTTCCACGATCCCATCCACTTGATTCTCCTACAAACAGAGGCTCTGTGTGGAGGCCAAGGACGTGGTGGTGACCTTCTGCTTACTGTGAGCACGGATCACAAAGAAGAGGAACTTCCCAATCTGTGAAATGACCTTACTGCATTTCTTAGCAGAGATTAAACAAATAGCGGTAGGCGATGCTACCTTTGGTATCCTGTACAATTGTTTTACCAAAGTAATAATAACATTGCAGGTTCTAGACTCATACACAACATGAGGCTTCCACAAATATGGTTGTCCTAAAATAACATGACAAACTTCAAGGGGAATAATATCAAAAAATACCTCATATTTGAAAGGATTGATGTTGTAGGGCAGAAGACACCATTGGCTGACATGGAGATCTCTTCCTTGGTGAAGCCAACCGATGGTGTAGGGTTGCAGGTGCGGTATCATCAGTAGGTCTAGCCGCTTGACGACCTCTGCGGAAATCAGGTTCTTCTGACTGCCTCTATCAACAATGAAATGAAGCGGAGCCCCCTTTACCCACATATGTGAGTGAAATATGCGGTCCCCTTCCTCTGGTTCTTATGGTTCACTTGGCTGAACTTTGGTTGTAGTGACAGTGGCACTGGTTTCAACATCGATAATCTGATTCCCTCCTTTGGTATTTGATTCAAAATCAGAATTGGCCTCTGACTCGGAAGCCTTCAGCTCAACCACGAGTGACTTCCTAGAGCGACATTCTTCAGTGTTGTGCCAAGGGATTTTTTGGTACTCACACCACTTTCCAATGTCTTTCTTCGTCTTCTCATTGCCCTTCTTGTGTTATGGATTGGACTGGTTTTCCTGAGAGTGGCCATATTTTCTCTAACCCTTGTTGTATGGGTTGGAGCCTCATTTTCCCTGCTTCAATGATGAGGAGTTTGTAGATCCAAACACTCGCCTCTTATTCTTAAACTTCTTCTCGATCTTGACAACCATATCTATAAGTTGTACCCAATGAGGTGATGTCCATAAACTCCATTTCTGTTTGAATATATCTATGCAAATAGTCGCAGTATTTGAGCACCATATGTTGCTCAGAGTCTTTGATACTGAATTTGGTGCGCAGGGTATGGAAAATATTGGTGAAATCTGGTACTGTATGGTCCCTTTATTGACGCAGGGTGGTCCATCTAGTGTACTAGTCCTCGTAGCTTCCAACAAGCTAGTATTGTTCTTTAATGGCATCCTAGGAGGAATCCCATGTAGGGGAAACCACAAGTATTGTGGATTCCTCTATGGCCCTTTTCTCAGAGTAAGTGTCCCACCAGTCCTTAACATGGGGGATGACCTTGAGGAGTGCAAAAGTAATATTTTCCCTATCAAAAAAATTGTGGACCGAAAAATACCCTTCGAGCAGAGTCAACCATTTATCTACAACATCCACATCTATCAGTCCTTCAAATAATGGAATATCAAAATTTACATGTACCTTGAAGGGGGTTGCATGGCTGCTTGATGAATATGCTTCTCCTATGGGAAACCACTGAAGGATCTACGCAAAGTTGTCCATCATTTCATTCCTTTTTCGTGCAAGGGCTTCCTAGAGCAACATTTTAAAAGGATATCCTACTCCATCATCTTTATTTTCATCTCCTATGGGTTGTTTTTGGGTTTGGGACAACCGATCTTGCAACGGCTCGATTGGTTTGATTCCTAACTTCTTGTACCCAGATATTTTCAGGGACATGCACGAGGAAAAATAAATGAAGATCAAACCACTCTGATACCACTGATCTAGATTTAGGAGCTGAACAAAATGATTAACAGACTGAATACAATAAACACAAATATATGAATAATAACACAGATATCCAGTGAACAATATCTTCTATTGAATAAATGAAATAGGTTGAAACTATAAAATTGCAGAACTGAAACACTTTCTTGAATGGTGGTAGCTATCTCTGAGAAGAGATGTGGTTGTTACACACATCCGTCTGAGCAGAATGATTATAATGAGGCTCCAAAGGCCTTTTTGATATTACTCATGAATGAAAAAAAACCTAGACATCCAAAAACCTAACCCTAGAAGGTGAAATGCCAAAAGTTATGTGGGCCCCTATCGGTAAGTTGGTACTTCAACTTCCCGGGGTCGTACCGTTTGCATATGACCTCCATTTTAGGCACGTGATATCTTGTTGGAAAGGTATTTTAGAGAGCTGCACATTACACCATCAAAATCTGAATCTATCTACAGTTTGACTTTGGCGAGCCAAAAAAAAAACTGTTAAGGGCCCCAAAATGACCCTGGAAGTACAACAAGATGTGTTGGCATGAAAACATATAAAATAAGCCAGTTTGATTAGGTGGGAGGGCACCAGTATCCACCTGGAATATGTGTAGGGATTCAGACAACCCTGGAAGTGTAGAACCCACCATTTCAAAGAAGTACATAAGAACGTGTTGAATTAAAATTGTCAAGAGGAGCCAGTTGGAATAGGTGGGTGGACACCAATATCCACCTGGATTAGCAAGGTAGCGAAGTTGGAAGGGAAGGAAGGGAAAAAATAAGTTATATGGATTTGAAAGGGATGAAAAAATAATATTTTATAGTTTCTTTTGTTGCAATTATTGGAAATCTAGATGGGAAGAAGTTGTTATTTCGAGTAAAAAATATGTTAATATCAATAATTGTAAATAGCCCATGGAAAATTTCATTTTAAAACATGTAAGAAATAATGTAATGGGAAATTTTGTTCTCAAACCTTTTTCTTTAGCCTTTTTTATCGGAACACAACCATGCAAACCTATTATGTTTTTGAATATATAATTTAATATTCTATATGGTTGTATTGATAAATGTGGGTTGGACAACTGAGATATAAGACCTATGGTTGAACAAAATATTCATTAGTCAAACATGGTTTGTACATGTTGAACAACAAGTTGATGGCATTGTTAGTGAAGGATGTAGGCATTATGCAACTACTAAAAACTTTGAAGCAAGTTAGGGTAGATGGAAAAACAAAAAAAAAAAAATTCTCTTTGCAATTATTTGAATTCTAGATGGAAGAAGATTTTATTTATAGTTGCAAATATAATAAGATCAATAGTTATAATAGCCCATGGAAACGTTCATTTCAAAATAGATAATAAATAATGTAATGGGAAATTTTTTCTAGATTTTTTTTCTTTGGCCTTTTATTATCAAAACATAGCCATGCAAACCTATTATTTTTCTAAATACAAAATTTAATTATATGAATATATTAGGGTGAGTGCAAGAAGTTGGTGGATGATAAAGTGGCATCGGGGTGATAGAGAACGCGCACCCACAGGAACACATGCACATTTCTAGGAACATGCACACATTCTTTATGTGACAGGTTCAACAAACCCCAAAAATCCACTCAATGAGCCACATAGGTACGTTCCCAAGAACATGTGTGTGTTCTCAAAAACGTGCATAAATTCCTGAGAAAGGTGTGTTCAGGAATGAGTGCATGTTTCTAAAAAAAATTGAAATCAAAATATCATGCATGCGCTTTAGGAATATGTGCGCACACATTATTAGGAACAAGAATCCATGCACATTTTTGTTAACATGAAAAATATCTCTCTATGTTCTCCTCTCTCTCTACCCCCCCTCCCTACCTCCTTCTATCTTCCTCTCTCTCTCCAATCACTCTCTCCCTATCANCCTCACTTCTTGTCTCATTCTTCCCCTCTCTATCTACCCCATAGTTCCCACCTGAATCTCTCCCTCTCTCTGTACCCCACTCACTGACGCAGGCGCGCCCACTAGGCACGTCCTCTCACAGGATCTTTCTTCCTTCCTCGCCCGAAGAACTGAAAGGTTCTTCTATTTCCCTATCGGGAAATTTTCACCCACAGTAACTCTCTCACGGGTTCTCCCTTTCTTCTAAATCAATGTTGGCCTTTCACTTTGTTATTGGGGTTCCTCCTATCGGGATTTTATCACTTGCGATGTCCAAACAACTTGTTTTACCGATCCCCAATCCCCGATACGCTCCCCTGCTGCCTTAGCCTCCTGGACTAAGCCTTTAGTCCACGTGACCGCTTTCCATAAGACTGCAGCCTTATATTACTTCTCATCGGGGTTTTTGGCTTCAAAATCCCAATGCGCTCCAATTTTCGTTAGCCCTCCAGGATACACTCCTGGTCCACGTGACCTCCTTTATATGACCGCAATCATACCTCCCATAGGGGTTTCGATCTTCGCGATTCCAAAATGCATAAACACCTTGTCACCAGGATCCCCAATATCCCGATGACCCAAATGCCGATAAAACGAATTCCCTTCCGAGACTTTCCCCGATGGATCTCGATTGTTGCCACGCGTCCTCCACTGATGGACGGTCCTGGTTAAATCTCGGGGTTTCGAGACTTCTGATGTCCCAACTTTCACGACCTCGAGAATTTCGATTTCCCGATGTCGAATATCCCGACTCTCTTCAGATTTCTGACACGCGTCCCAAGTGGATGAACGGTTCAGATCGACCCTCGAGTTTCGTTGATATTCAAAGCCAAAAACACTTACCTGCACAATCTTCGGTGTCCAGATCTCCGATGTTGGATGATCGCGGCACGTGTCCCTCCCGAGATCCACGGTTGTGGTTTTCTCGCGGTTTCAGGGTTCAACAGGCCTCAAACCCTTGATATCGAGACTTCCAATATGCCGACGGCCCCAACTGCTGCCACCTGTCCGACAGATGGATGGTTCCGACCGTATCGGGGTTTTCATGATGGATTTCCCCGATCCTTTTCCCTCAGAACCTCCGATTTGCCGAGTCCCGAAACTCCGATGGAGTCTCCTCTTTCAGGACTTTTCCCGAGATCTTAGACCTTCACCACGTGTCCCCTCAAGATGGGCGGTCCTCATTCAACCTTGGGATTTCGAGACTTTCGATGCCCCGATGACACAATTCCTTTGTCAACTTAGAACCCCGATCGCCGAAATTCCGACGGGCTTTCGATGATTGCCACGCATCTTCACTAACAGACGGTTTAGATTGATTCCGGGATTTTCACTATGAAAGTTCCCGACCACTCATCCTCGTGACTCCCGATTTCCTGATATGTGAAACCCCGATGAGACAACCCTCCTTTCGGGATTTCTCCTCCTGTTCACGAGCTTAACCCTCGCACAACTTCTGTCAGATTCGACGGCTGACGGGTATCTGCTCAAGATCTGACGACTCACGATCCCTGGAGATTGAACTCCGAACGCGGTCGTAACCTCCTCGCTTCTTTGGCAGATCCAATGGCTGAATGGATTTTGCAAATCTTCTCCACAAGATCCTAACCGTCGATCTCCTCCTCTTGGATGTCTTCTACGGGTGAATCCAGTATTCCTCTCTGAAAACTAGTCCTCATGCACGTAACTTTGCAGCGCCTGTTCCTTCGACAAGCTTGGAAGCCTTGTAGCTCTTGAGCTTCACACAATTCTGAGTCTTCGAGAAGACCCTTGCGCGCACCCCTTGCGGCAATCCTCAAACACTTCCAAGTGTTGAGTTCTTTCAACTCTGCGCACACCTGCAGCAACAGTCCTTCAATGCTTCGCTCAGATTCACAATTGAGACTTTCCTTAGCCTGTGCACTCCTTGCACGGCTCCTATAACCCAATTTCACTTATGGGTGAACGAGAACAAGAGTTAAACTATCAGAGCCTCCTGTCAACGCACTCCTTGCGGATGACTTCAACTGCACTCCTTGCAGGAATCCTTGCTCAGATAGAGAAACAATTGAAACTCATTCCACTTCCTCTCAGACTTCAATCTCAACACATGAAATCATATACACAGCATAACAACAAATGCATAACAGGAAGTAAATACTCATGAGCATAGTATTCAACACACATACATAGAGAACAAACACAATGCCATGGACTTGAATCAACTTCTTCTATTAATCCAAATAACTATACATGGGTGTTTCTACACAGCTCTCTGCTTCTCTTCTATGCTCCAATGCTTCTAACTATCTAGAATTATGTTACAATGCACAATGAGGGTGTCTATATCCGTTTTCCCTCCACTCCTCCTAAAACTGTCTAATATAATATTCAATTCTACCTACTTACATAAATGCCTCCTACCTACTATGGACGAGAGCGGATCTCTCAAGGTCCTATACAATGAATAAGTACACCTCTCCTTAACTATCACATTTAAGTTTGGCGCATCCACTCTTCAAAAGTTTTTAAACAATTTAACATATGCTCAAAATGTGTGGCACTTGCCCCCGCGCTCGCTTGATGTGGGAAATGCTCCTGCATCATACTCCCTCGCTTAAAAATATTCATGGGCTCCTGTCCATGAGCTCTTACACGGTCTGTCCATGCTTCTGAATCTCAGCTTCATTCTCCCAACTGGCATCTTCAACTGGATGGCCTTTCCACTTGACCAAATATTCGAAGTACTCTTTCCTTCTGGTCTTCTTACCCACTCGTTTATCCAGTATCTGCTCCATCTGTTGCTTCTCTGCAACTGGCATCTAATTTTTCCACTAAACCTCTGACTGTTTATCACTTGTTCCTGCTTCGTCAGCTTTGTATGGGTACAAATTTGAGACATTGAATATCGAAGAAACTCCGATCCCATCGTGTAATTCAATCTCATAAGCATTCTCTCCAATTTTCTTCAAGACCTTGCATGGTCCGATTTTCTTCATCTTCAATTTATTGTATGTTCCTCTTTGTTATGCGTATTGCTCTCGCTATGAACTTCCACCTCTCTCTGTCCGAGTCTGAGGTTTCTTCCAGTCGTCCCTGGGCTTCTGGGTTCTTTCCTGGGCAACTGATTTGCCTCTGGGCTGACTTCTGCCTCGACCTCTTTGACTCTGCTTTCGACTCAGCTTCTCTTCCACTTTCAGAGCCATTTGATAAGAATCCTCTACCATTCAGATGGTTGCCATACTCATTTCATCCTGAATCTCATATCTTAGGCCATTCATATGCCTGGCCACTTTTTCGTCATTGCTTTCGCGATGACCTGCCCTAATATTCAACCTGTAAAATTCCTCAGTATATTCCTTCACTGTCATTAGTTTCTGTCTCAGGTTCTGCATCCTCCTGAACAGAGAAATTCGATAGTCCCTGGGAATAAATTTCGCCTTCATCTTTGCAATCATCCTGTCCCAGCTCTTAATTTTCTGCTTGCCTTGGCAACGCCTGTCAGCTTGTAGTTCATCCCACCACAAGGCTGCATGTCCTTTTAATCTCGTGATGACATGCCCGACTTTCTTGTCCTCTTCGATATCTTCATAGTCAAAATAGGTGTCTAGAGCCCTAATCCAGTCTAGAATCTCTTCTACATCCAGACTTCCCTCTTAAACTGGAATGTCCATTTTTACCTTTGCACCCATTCTTGCAACAACTTTAAGTAAGCTCTCATTTGCTGCATCTTTTGCTGTGAATTCTTCTTCTCCATGTCCAACATCATCTTCATTTTCGGACTCACTGATATCTCCTACATCAGCTTTGTGCCTTTGTGATGTCTCCATGTCCTCCATTCTGGCATGAAGATTACACACTTCTCTCTCCATGTCTGGATTTTCCATCTGCCTGCCTCTTCTTCTCTGCATTTCCCTATCCTCTAGATCAGGTGATTGCCTATCTCTCCTCGGCGGCATGGTGAATTCTTCTTTCTCTGCTACAGAAAGCAAAGAGTCTTTCTGCGCTCTGATACCACTTGACGCAGGCGCGCTCGCTAGGCACGTCCGCTCACAGGATCTTTCTTCCTTCCTCGCCCGAAGAACTGAAAGGTTCTTCTATTTCCCTATCGGTAAATTTTCACCCACAACAACTCTCTCATGGGTTCTCCCTTTCTTCTAAATCAATGCTGGCCTTTCACTTTGTTATCGGGGTTCTTCCTATCGAGATTTTAGCACTTGCGATGTCCAAACAACTTTTTTTACCGATCCCCAATCCCCGATACGCTCCCCTGCTGACTTAGCCTCCCAGACTAAGCCTTTAGTCCACGTGACCACTTTCCATAATACCGTAGCCTTATATTCCTTCTCATCGGGGTTTTTGGCTTCAAAATCTCGATGCGCTCCAATTTCCATTAGCCCTCTAGGCTAGACTCCTGGTCCACATGACCTCCTCTATATGACCGCAGTCATACCTCCCATCGGGGTTTCGAGCTTCGCGATTCCAAAATGCATAAACACCTTGTCACCAGGATCCCCGATATCCCGATGACCCAAATGCCGATAAAACGATTTCCCTTTCGGGACTTTCTCAGATGGCTCCCGATTGTTTCCACGCGTCCTCCACTGATGGACGGTCCTAGTTAACTCTTGGGGTTTCGAGACTTCTGATGTCCCGGCTTTCACGACCTTGAGAATTTCGATTTCCCGATGTTGAATATCCCGACTCTCTTCGGATTTCTGACACACGTCCGAAGTGGATGAACGGTTCAGATCGACCCTCGGGTTTCGCCGATCTTCAAAGACAAAACCACTAACCTGCACAATCTCCGGTGTCCGGATCTCCGATGTTGGATGATCGCGACACATGTCCCTCCCGAGATCCATGGCTATGGTTTTCTCATGGTTTCAGGGTTCAAAAGGCCTCGAACCCTTGATCTCGAGACTTTCGATATGCCGACGACCCCAACTACTGCCACCTGTTCGACAGATGGACGGTTCCGACTGTATCGGGGTTTTCACGATGGATTTCCTCGATCCTTTTCCCTTAGAACCTCCGATTTTCCGAGTCCCGAAACTCCAATGGAGTCTCCTCTTTCAGGACTTTTCCCGAGATCTTAGACCTTCACCACGTGTCCCCTCAAGATGGGCAGTCCTGATTCAACCTCAGGATTTCGAGACTTTCGATGCCCCGATGACACAATTCCTTTGTCAACTTAGAACCTCGATTGCCGAAATGCCGACGGGATCTCGATGATTGCCACGCGTCTTCACTAACGGACGGTTTAGATTGATTCTGGGATTTTCACTATGAAAGTTCCCGACCCCTCATCCTCGTGACTCCCGATTTCCCGATATGTGAAACCCCGATGAGCCAACCCTCCTTTCGGGATTTCTCCTCCTGTTCATGAGCTTAACCCTCGCGCAACTTCTGTCAAATCCGACGGCTGACGGTTATCTGCTCAAGATCTGACGACTCACGATCCCTGGAGCTTGAACTCCGAACGCAGCCGTAACCTCCTCGCTTCTTTGGCAGATCCAACGGCTGACGGGATTTTGCAAATCTTCTCCACAAGATCCTAACCGTTGATCTCCTTCTCTTGGATGTCTTCTACGGGTGAATCCAGTATTCCTCTGTGAAAACTGGTCCTCCTGCGCGTAACTTTGCAGTGCCTGTTCAAACACTCCCATGACACAATCTCCTTGTACTTTCCTTCGACGAGCTTGGAAGCCTTGTCCCTCCTGAGCTTCACACAATTCTGAGTCTTCGAGAAGACCCTTGCGCGCACCCCTTGCGAAAATCCTCAAACACTTCCAAGTGTTGAGTTCTTTCGACTCTGTGCACACCTGCAGCAGCAGTCCTTCAATGCTTCGCTCAGATTCACAACTGAGACTTTCCTTAGCCTGCGCACTCCTTGCACGACTCCTATAACCCAATTTCACTTCTGGGTGAACGAGAACAAGAGTTAAACTATCAGAGCCTCTTGTCAACGCACTCCTTGCGGACGACTTCAACTGCACTCCTTGCAGGAATCCTTGCTCAGATAGAGAAACAATTGAAACTCATTCCACTTCCTCTCAGACTTCAATTTCAACACATGAAATCATATACACAACATAACAACAAATGCATAACAGGAAGTAAATACTCATG